>CAJQZN010039694.1:1045-27727 GCA_907164685.1 Colias eurytheme | reverse complement strand
TTAAAAAGTATCAACAAATTATGTGAGATGTAGCACCAAGAGCATGATAGGTTTATAGTATTGTTTGTTTGATTGAAAGTCAACAATCAAATAACTTAGAGCCACACTTACAATGTTATTGTTACTTCTAATTTCGGAAACATCTGGCAAAAAGAATGTCCCTATTTAATATTAAGGTTCAAAATCGTAAGGGCGCGGTTGAGGACGTCTTTGGATAAGAGGTATATTCACTTCTTCAGCTGATCTGAAGACTTGTGGTTGGTATTGTTGTTGTTGTCTTTGAGATGGCCTCTCTTGTATTTGGGGACCTTGTCTGCGAGGGTCTGCTTCCTAAAAAAATTAAAAAGAAACGCGTGAGGAAGTTATAAAAAATGTTGCCAGTATGATACAAAATGTTATAAGTATCAATTTTGAATGATCGTCTCTAGAACGTGGCAGATAGCTGATTTAATCTAGGTGTAACTTTTGCTAATTATTCTGATATTAACCCTTTGGAATAAAATGATAATTAATTGATGAAACTGCGAGATTTAAGTTAATTCAAATTACCTCTTCTTCATCCTCCCTTTCATATCGGTCATCAGTGTAGACCTCAGAGGGGTAGTACCTCTCGGAGTATCTGATTGGCGCGTTAGGTTTCCTCTGAACCTCCTCATCATTAATTTGTTTGTAAAGGTATTCATTCACGAAGTGGTACTTCGAAGACTTCTGACAGATGTTGTCGTGAGTGGGCGGCATGCAGATGAGGTGAACCTAAAAAAGATTAATAAAAACATTGTTCAAAACAAATTTTAATAGTACCTAGGTAATACCTAAACATTGGAAAAGATTAATAATGCTATTGTATTTTCAAACGGATCTATGTTGTTTTGACTTAAATGTTTTAATAAAAGCATTTTTGTATCATTATTTAAAGAGCAGATAAATTATAACGCCTTTAATATTGAAAATACGTACTTGATGGAAAGTAAATCCATCAGGGCAGATCCAGGAATGCTTAACATTGTCTTGGCAGTAGTGGAAGACTTCGCAGTTCAGGTCTTCATCAGCGTAGTATCCAGACTTCCTGGTGGCACAGTCGAATTTGGATTGCTGGAGCAGGTTGGAGAGACGATCGGGTTCTTCCTTCTCTTCTAATTCTTCTTCTTCAGATGATTGTTGTTGGAGTTTGGATGGGCGTTGCTCTTGTGGCTAGAGGGAACATGATATTAGGTTAACGTTGTTGTTACGTATAAATTAATAACTTCATCAGTTCAGAGGAATATATTATTTTATGTCGGTTTTATACAGTGAAACTTTCGAAAATGTACTCTACGTATTTTATCACAATAACATGTAATAGTAGGTTTACCATTTAAAGTAAGTCAAATTTTTAAAAACAGCTTTAAAACTTTCTCGATAAAAGTAATTCTAAAGTGCACAAAAAATTTTGCGACTGAATCTAAACGTAAAAAAAAACATTATGAAATGAATTTACCTTCCTGTGAGGAGCGCGGGCAGGTTGCCTCTGTTCCTCAATATAAATCTGCTGTTGCTGTGGCCTTGTTGGCACGACGTATTCCTGCTGCTCCTGCTGGCGTTGGTAGCCCGCCAGCTCGGCCAGCGAGGGTGTGGGGCGGAAACCAGTTGGTAATGTGTTCGGATACGCGACAGGAGTGTAAGCACGTGGTCGGAGGTTGCGGGATTCCTGTAAATTCATACATTATGTTGAGCAAAGAGTAATGTTGAGTATTATGTCAGTTTTATGAATTGCCTAAACAATTTTCCGCATGTCTGAACGGAAATAAATGTAACATTTGATTGCATGTTTATGAAATGTACAGTCATAATATAAAATCAATCCTAAATTAAACGGTCCAATGCGAAATGCATCTTTGTTATTTGCGCTATTAAAATTATAAATAGCACAGCATAACTTAAACTGTGTAATGGCGCGTCTATTTTTCGCGCCAATAAAACAATGAAATTGGACGGTGTTTATTCGTGCGTCACGACGTTCGGCGACATTGTTGTACCAATAACTATTTACTATCTAATTGAAATTATATCACACGTATAATAGCTCCGGTGAATGGTACAGGTTAATGCCTTAATACTTTCCTTCGATTCCGCAAAACTTGTAGACATGCCATAAGTGTGTATCAGATATCGATAGCTCTACATCTTTGGTAGAGTGTGTGTTACTGGGTATTGCTAGATGTTACGGAGAGATTTTATGAAATAAGCCGAGGGAAATATGGAATAAAAACTTACATAACAGTAGGTGTATGAAATGGTTACAGGAAATATTCCATCTCGGTTATCGCTATGCTCAAAAATATTATAATGTTCTGACGGTACCTTATGTAGATGCCGATTTCTAATAATTGAAGTAACCCGGAATCGATTGCGTTTATGAACAATTAAAGTACACATTTAATCAACCTACATAATAGCATAATAATTATTACTTCATATTATTGCAATTAATAGAAAATATTGGTTAATAATATACATATGAAGTTATGCTTGCCACATTTGTTGTACGCATTTCACGATTATTCTTTTTTTTTAATTGTTTTATAATTATAGTAGGTATGTAGGATATGTAAAAAATTTAAAATAACTCAATTACCCAATAATTAACATTATTTAGTAGGCTTGCTGTAATTTCCCACGCGATCTTATATGATTAGTTTTACCTACTCATTACATATTTTATAACATAACTGTTTACATTATACAGCTGCATTTACATAACGAGTACAGATAACATCTAATAACAATATTTATAAACTACATTATCTATATTAAGTGAGCACAGCTTATAAATAATTTAAAAAGCAATCATAGTTCTAAATTTAAATATGTACTTATGGCGATAACGCGAGAGCACTTTCAAATGGTTTCGCTTTTCAAACATGCATATTACGGACTACCGTTCCAAAATAAGTAAAAACAAAACAATTGTATTGTCTGTTGTAATGAGTACTTTCTCTGTGTAATTAAGACCGCTATTTTATTAGAATAAAAAATGCCGCGTAAATTCTCATAATCCTATCTATGGTTACCAGTATTAGGTACTGTATTAGAGTATAATGTCATTAATTATAATCCTTTTCAGATTTTTATTCAAATACGCGTGTTCATCGTTTAAATCTGTATAGGTAAGTACCTAAATTCCCATTGTCACGAAAATGCTTTAGGTGGAAAAGCCCTTTTAAGAACTTAGCAAATAAATACAGTTGCAGCTGATATCTGGATGATTTTATTGGAACATATTATTAAGAAACGTCAAAAATTATCTATACCTCTCGATCTAGTGGAGAATCTTCATCTTCATCTTCAACCTCAGCATCAGGGATGCTGTCATCTTCCTCAGATGCCAGCGCTGTGCCAATGAGCATTAATGCTATTAAAACGTTCCACCTGTAACAATAAAAAATAAGATTAGAATTAATATAATATTAGATGGTCTCGATTTTGTAAGTTGAGGAAAATTGTAGCAGAAAATTAGTAGGTATTGTTCCGCCATGATGTAACAATTTGCGTTATTTGCATGAGATATTTTGACGAAGAAAGTTCCGTCTTTGTTTAGTTAATTTGTTGTGTATATTTCATTTAATTCTTGTATAATTAACAGTTTTAATTATTATTCACTTATTATGTACATCGTACGTGATAGTTAAAACGTGGTTAAAAATATTTGATATCTATACTAAGCTGCAGAGTTTGATTGTTTGTTTGAACGCGCTAATCTCGGGAACTACTTGTCCGATTTGAAAAATTCTTTCGGTGTTAATAGCCCATTTATCGAGGACGGTTATAGGCTATATATCATCACGCTACGACCAACAGGAGTGGAGCACTGCGGGTAAAACCGCAAAGCACAGCTAGTCTGATAATATAACAAAGACCGAGGTGCGGAAGAGAGATTGTTAGAACTTTTGCATAATTAAAGTTTTTTATTATTTTCTAATTAAAGTTAAAGGGTGCATTCAAGCGTTTGATTGGATTTGCGTCAAAGCTCGGTTTCGTATGCATTCCGGTCTAACCACAAAACACAATAGCGCAGCTTCGCAACTTAACCACTTATAGGCCTGATGATATTTCTTAGAATAAAATTGGTATCAAAGGAATTAGAGGCTGAGCTTTATTACCATTGAAAATTATGTTTTAAACACCAATTTAAATCTTGGCAAGATGGGATAACTATCTAAATCCATAGGTTTATGAATTTTACGATTTAAGCGAAACCGGTTTTTTTTTTAATTCAAAGTAATATTGACCGTAGACAACCAGAATCCAGAATGTCACTGAATCGACTGGTGTTCATTTCTATACTTTGGAATGTGATAAAATCGAGCAGAAGGGTGTGGTCAATATACTTCATTATCTGCCTGTAATCGATCTGTTAACATCCGAAGACGGTAAGTGTGCCGTTGAGGTGCGGTCTCTGATGTAATTAGCACTGTGAACGATACTTTAGAGTTTAGAGTCTCCGTTATGTAATTCTGGGGCACAGTGACTTAGTTAAAACAGGATATCAGATATTGAAGAACTTGGTAAAAGGCTCTTTCTGTAAGATGTAAACAGTTAAGAGAATAAGATAAATAACCGTATTAATGTTTATATATCTGTGGTCGAAACCTATATGATTATAATTTTTTATCTATTCAGTTAGACTGTTAGAGCATAGAGCTTAAGTTACCTAAGATATTTTTTTTAAACTGTGTGCGACTTGGCACAGGTCGTGGTTATAAGTTCTTTTGCTATATAATTTTTATTGGTAAACACATTAGCTGATACGGTTAGCGTTCTTCTGCCTGACTCTATAATATATGAAAAATCTCAAAATATTATACTCAGTTCAATATTGATTCATTTAGCAGAGTAATGTGATCTAATTGATAATAATAATTGCAGTTATAAAATTGAATACAGTCGAGTAGTGGTACTTTTATCGATTTGGTATTTTATATCATGCTTTGATCACGGTTATGTAAGTGACAGTAATGCTTTCGTCTTTCTGTAGATACAAAGTAATTGTTTATGCAATGCGAGATTAGAGCTTTTTCGCTTTGAATGTTCATTAAATTTTAATATTAGTTGAATTCTGATAGAGAATTTTTAATAGAAAAAAATCTTATATGAATTTATGTGTAGGTACATAAACAATGAAGATGTTAAAACCATGAAATCCCAGACAAATGAAAGTTATTATCTAAGAAGTTAATATCTCTAAAGATTTAAACATTAAAGGAAGTGAAAGTTATTCCGGTGTTCACATGAATTATACTTTATTATTTCAAGTTTTTTCTTTTATTCGTTGAGGTAGGTAACGACTTTTCTAGCTAAATAAAAAATTCCATTGAGTCAAAGGGCATCATAGGTCTAAAGGCAACTACATAATATTTAAATCTTACCCAACAATCTTTTAATTTTTTGTTTATCATCGTATTCATCGTAGACAAGCAAATATTTATAAGGTAATAATTTTACACAAACTTAGAAACTAGGTACTCTCTCTGTGTACTTTTATAAAAATAAAAGCTTTTTATGAATGGCATTATAGGTAATAATATTATCTAAGGAGCTACTTACATAGCTATACATACATACTATGAATATTTAAATATCTACATAATCAAATTGTCTATTTGTGCATCTGTCTTATCATCCTAATATCTTACTAACTATGTCTATAACGGTTGGATTGTTTCAGGAAACTTTCGCTCGGATATCTGATATTACTAGTACAAAGTAACTTTCGCTTCTTTTTAAATAATACGCTGATAATACCTTTAATTAATTGGACGAGTTTTTAACGAGTTTTGGAAGTTAATGATGTATTTGATATTTTGTAATAGGAATAAATCGATCCATCGACAAATCGAATCCCGCCTCGTGAATGTGTTTTTTTTTATTCTTTATGAATTTATAGAACATTTCCTTTTGTATCTATGTAGGTTAATACCTGGTAGAGTACCTACAGTATCCTAGCCTTTCGCGTATAAGTAATATCAACTGATTATCTATTCCGTTTCCAATTGCTCCAATAATATTACATCTTTGACATCTGGACCGCGACGGCATTGGTGTTCGTAGTCACTTACACACTTTATAAATGATGTAATTTTGCGTTAAATTGATGTTGAAATTAAGTAAAAATTACGTAAAATTATTCCATCGTAACAAATTTTTCAGTGCAACAGTTATTGAACGGCGCTATCAATAGAGAGCAATGAGCGTGATTCAATCTTATTATTTACTAGCGGTCCGCCCCGGCTTCGCCCGTGGTACATATTTACGTTTTCTCTACATAAAAACCATCCTCGTACTTCAAGGAATATAATAGAAAAGAATTATCGAAATCGGTTCAGCCGTTCACACGTGATGCCATGATAACGCGAAACGGGTGCAGACCCGCCGCCTTTTTATAGCTCCCGCCGCGAAGCGCGTCGAACGCGGCAACTGATACACAAAAATAATCCTTATGGCTGCATGATTCTGTATTCACGCGCGATGACTTATAGCGTATTTCATGTATAACTTTGGTGTTTCTACACCGATTTACATGATTCTTTTACTATAACCTGCCCAGGAGTATGAAAAATAATTGTGCCAAATTTGGTTAAAATCCGTCGGGTAGTTTTTGTTTCTATAACGAATATACAGACAGACAGACAGACAGACAGACAGACAGACAGACAAAAATTTTACTGATTGCATTTTTGGCATCAGTAGCGATCCCTTATCACCCCTTCATAGTTTTTTTTTAAATATATTTCATGTACAGAATTGGCCTCTCTACAGATTTATTATAAGTATAGATAGATTAATTACGAGTTATAATGGACCACTTTAAATTTTTGTTACAATTGGTTTTGAATAAATAAGAGTAGCAATATATTATAACGTTTGTTTAAAAATAAGAAAAGCATCAATTTATAAGCTAGTAACTAATTAATATTATTTTTTTATTACTACTCCTCTGCAGTTTGCTTTTCTACTCTAGTCACCGCGACCGTAACTAATTTTATAGCGTAGGTACGCGTACGCATTATAATGTTTGTATCGCCTAAATCTATTATTATTTTTCACTGTCTGATCATAACCGTAACAAACAAATTGTATTGTTAATGAAACAATCTTTCTTTTCATAAATATTTATGCAAGTAATGTGAAGTTTTATACGCACATTTGTATTGCAATGTTTTTAATAATTTATTTATGAAAATAACTTATAATTTACGATGTATTTTCGACTCTCTAGTAAAGTTCTAGTTACTAGTATATTATAATATTTTCGTGCTTTAGGTCTTCACTCCTTCAGTGGTGTCGGTCTTTCGTACAGTTCCGGTCTCCTGTTCCATCAGAATTCAGATTATGATGGCAGTGATAACGTCCGTAATGTAGTGTGTCTGCTCATCGTGCACGTCCAAAGAATACTTATACTCTAAAAAAGAGTGCACGTCTCATTGGAGTTGGATTGCCGTAGTCGAAATATGTAATACCGGAGTTAAATTTTTTGGTATTTGTTAAATGCGTAGGTAAGCTTAGAATTGAGGAAACCAACTAATAACATTATAAATAGCTATTCTTCGTCCATACGATTGGATGTAAATGATGTAGCATTTGTCCCAAGGGGACATCGGAAATTGTTAGATTATTTTTTGTTTTTCCCTATTATTTAGGGCGCTTGTGCACTACAAGGAATTTTACTGTCCGGCATTCCGATTTTTTACGGTCCGGTGTGGCATGAAAAAACCGATGAATTGCTTGTGCACCTGTCCGTCTTTACTCGGATCAGTGCGGTACAGTTCAAGGAAGTTTGGCGGTATAATGCTATCATAAATGATTGTTTTTGCATTTTACAAGAAACGAGTAAAAAATATAGAAGGTGAAATATTATATTATTTCGTTATAATAAAAAGTAAAGTTCCGTAAGAGATTTAAAATGCGTGTTTCACTTATTTATGTATTTTAATCGGTGACGAGGAGCTAAAGCTATTCCCACTTGAACTTTAACTTACCAACACTTACTTAGATAATAATTATAGGTCAATGCTTGGTCAATGTATATAAAATAACAATACCGACTTCTCAAATCTCATTGCCAACTAAAAGAAAGTAAAACAAGAGCTTGCTTTCAATTGGCATATGCAGTAAAAACAGTAAAATCCAAGCAAGTGGGCATTCGAAAACAATTATACCTACAGCGACTCGTAGACACAAAAAACCATCCGGAATAGGGAAAAGTAAAATGTCGGACAGTAAAATTACGTATAGTGCACAAGCATAGTATATAGATTAATGGCGTGCCATACCGGACCGTAAAAAATCGGAATGCCGGACCGTAAAATTCCTTGTAGTGGACAAACGCCCTTACTTAATGTCAATGTCAAACCTTTTTCAACGAAAAGAGGTAGGTAATAAAACTTTAAAATACCTACACCATAAGCGTGCCAAAACATTATAGGGTAGGAAATCCTTGTCTTATTATAGATGATGTGCATATTTGGTATAATCCATGCAAGAAATAACAACCAGAAGTGGCAACTAGCAAATCGTCGCATGTTGGCGCGAAATTATTATGATTTCACTTTCATTGCGTAATGATCCCGGCTCGCGTCACTCAGCGGAAAAACGATTCCACTGACATTTTAAATTAACCTCTGATTAAAATTAATTGATTTTGTGCGTTTCATTTTTTTTTAGATTATTTAGTTGATGTTTTATTTATAACTTCGCAATTTTGCAAGGAAGGTAATTATTGAGTTGTCTAATGGAAAATCATTTTTATGCTTCGAAAATGTCGTTTTTTTCAGTAAAAAGTACTTAGTTAATTGGGTTGAATTTTGAATTGTATATTGCCTATTTATTTTTTAATCGCTGCTTCATATTTTATAAATAAGTAAGTACTTTACTTTATTTTTAAGCGTATTAAATTATAGTAATGAGGTATTTTTATTGACAGTAATATGTATTATGGCCTTGATAACCATTATCTCGGGATATCTCAACAGCTGTACTATTACCGACTTGAAAAATAACGTACGTTTTTTACGTAATATATTTTATTACTAAGTAACTATGTAACATTTTGATTTTGAGAAAGTTGGACTATAATTAAGCAATAATAATGTTTTAATTATTATCGTTCACTCAATTAAAATGTTACACAGATAAGACATGAATGTAACTTCATACGTTAAATACTAAAGATAAATCAATTTGTTATTTACACATAATATTATGTCCCTCATGGCTTGAGGCACTCCTGCAATACGAGACACTCCCGCGTTCATAAAACCAGTATTTATAAATGAAATGTTTTTATAAAACACGTGCTACTTGCAAGGACTACATTCGGTTGTTGCATAACATAAGTTTTTAAACATGTGTGAAAAATAATGGACTATTTTATATTATGTAAGGGTTTTCACTGTGCCCTTTAAATGTCGCTTATACTCTGTAATGTTTATTCATTGGTTAATTTTCTCTTTAGTGTTTTATCGTACCTAATAGGCTCGAAGAATATTAAAATGTAAAGTTCCGTCCACATAGACGCATAATTTATTACGTATTTAAACAGATGTTTTTTTGCAAACTTATTAACGAGATCTTTTATGTACATCGTTTATATCGTTTATATACCTACATTATATTTTGTTATTGATTTATGTGTTTAAATTGTATATTAAAAGAAGTTACGACATACTTTTGGAGCAAAAAACGCATAATATGCGTCAACCGTATCGTATGCGTTTTTTATTTAGGTCATGCATATTAAATCAGCTTGAACTAAGTTCCCGATTGTTCGTAATTACTCGTAAGGTTCTATAAACACGTGCATCGAACTATTTCATTCACCCTCCTAATGATATCACATTGATCTTATAAGCTGACCATAAATCACGGTGTAGTAACTTCGTGACAACTGACACACAATCAATGTGTCCATAGACAATAGCCTCTCGGACCTGATCCAATCATTTAACGATTTGACATGCAACACGACCTTCGCTGAAACGATTTCGTGGTACTCACAAAAAATAACCCACTGAAAAATGTCCTAATTTTATTTATTGAAAATATTTAATATCGATGCCGTTGTACAGTGTGCTGACAATGAAAAGATACTATAATAACTTAAAAGAATTAATTTTTAAACCAAAATAACACTTTATTAAGTAGATAGGTTGCCGATATCATAACAATTTTGTTAAGGTCCAAATCTGTTACTTTATTTATAGTCTTGGTTGGAAAAAAGTATTACAAGTAACTACAAAAAAATCCTCATATCACGTTGATGAAGTTGCGGTCACGAGTCCGTGTGTAAATAAATAAAATTGGTCAATGTACTATAACTTGATTATCTTCGAGGGAATAAAATTATCGCCCACACGCGAATGCCACCTAACTTATTGTCTAGGTTAAATTGCATAATTTCCAATGTATTGTGTTTCTGTACTCGACAATAATACATTGACATTCGAAGGTTATCTGTTTTAACGAGTGTAACTTAATACACCTTTATTAGATTATTTTATTTATTTTTACGATGTCGCGGATCTTAGGCCTTATTTGCAATTCTTTAACGACGGCAAAATATATTAAAAGCACCCATTTAGTTATCATCGGTCACGAAATATAAAGAACGGTACGAAATTATTTAAAATAAGCAGTTTATGTTGTGGTTGCAGAATGAAGCTTTAATTACTTGTACATAATATTATGTGCAAAAAAACCTGTCCAATTTGTAAATAAAATGTACTAACTACATTAGATGGAAATATAAATTTGTTTACATAATACAGATCAGAATTCATTTCTGAGTAATAAAAGAGTTATTACGTCCGCCCTTATCTTGTACATATAAAAATATAAGTGAAAATATATGCTAATAAATCTACACGTAATCCTATAATAATCGTTTCAAATTACTTCACATCTTGTTATATGTCAGACGTAACATGTTATTAGGAAGTCGGTTTACATCAGTTGTTTCAATGTAGGGTATCAGAAATCCTACAGAAAATTCACTGGTACAGATAGGTTTATTCATTGTTTTTTTAACTAAAAAGATTTATTTCGAATTCGGTTCAAAAGCATTAAAAAAATTATTCGTTATGCTAATATTATAAAAAATTATCTAGTATGTTTAATTGTATCGTTCTGAAATTAATAAAGCTAATCACCATTATATTATAACAAGTCATTTAATAGAATAACATACTTAATTTACCTACTCGAAAAAGATCAATTGGTTAGGTCTTGCTATATAAATTACAGGCATTTTGATACGTCACGTCAATGAATTATGTTTATCAAATGATTTTGTTACAAGCTATATTCCTTATCTAAGTGCTATTAATTATTACGCGTGTGAACGTAATAATTGATTCATTAATTATCGAGAAACAACACGCAACGTGCAAGGAAATAATTTTGTTTATTGACGATTAACCGAAGAATGCTGATCGCGTGAGACGTAACAGTTTCCTTCCCAACGTTTCTCAGGATGCATATAACATAAATAACAATGTGACTTTCACGAAATACATTTTATTAAATTATTAGTTTTCTAGACGTGTCCTCACTTGCGTGTAGGTAATTTACACCCGTGACGGTTTCCCATATATAATAGGTATCCTTTACAATTCATGCATCAAAATTTATGATACCTTACAAAATTAATCTACTGAACCTATGTTCTCTATGCCCCGACTTCTAACGTCCACTCTATATGGTTTAATGGTTTATGCTAAAATCCTAAATTTTATTATAAAAACCTAACATGCACCCATTCAAATAAACACTATGCACATGCGACGCATGCAATTTCGCGATTTAATGCGTTAACGCAGTTCTCATATTGTTAGCCGTGCGTTACGCAATTTCTCGCAATTTCAGAGTACGAGCGTGTGAACTATTATAACATTGAATATCGTACTTATTTATACCAACATACCGTTTTAGAGCCTAAATTGTTGTTTAAAATTCCATATAAATACTAACATAGCAATCACTGACATTAAAAATACGCCAATAAAATGAAGGTCTAGTTTCTGCTTACCTATTTGTAACATTTGCTGGTATTAAAAATGTGTAATAGAAGATTTATCAATTTGGTTCCTCTACGATAGTTATAGCTTACGCGTTTATCACTTGGATATATTTTGAATAATTGCATTAACCAAACTGATGGTATCGTCCTTGGCATATAACAGATCGTCAGATGAATCATCATGTCTAAATGTTTTGTTTTTATGGCTAATATATCCTGTAATTAATTGATACTACGGAAGCTTGTTTAATAGGTGTAAAATTAATGTGTCGCTATAATCGTTAATTATAAAACAAATCAAATTTCAAAAACAAATGCCAACCAGAGACATTTTAACTGACATAAAGTAATGGAATTACCATAGATAATTAATCGTTCCATTTTTAAATAACCGACTCATACTGTCCTACACTCTGAGGTCCTACACTTAGAGCATTAAATGCTCTAAGGTCCTACATGACGCATATAAATGTTACCAGCATCTTTAACACGTGAATGTGGATTACAAAAGCTTGAGATTATCACACCCACATAACAAAGAGACCAGACAATAGACAAACAAAACTTACCATAACCAACGCATAGGTTGTAAGTAGGCTGTGCATACATGTTATGAATTTATTATACAGTTGCATAATACATACCGAGAAATGGTAAGTTAAATGAGACTTTAAAGGCAGTATCTCAAAGTGGCCCATTTTCAGGCCATTAATTTATTTCAACATTTTTTTAATACCATTTACCAATACAAATATGTTTTCTCAAACGGTGGACATATTAGGTAGGTACTTATTTGTAAAAGAAATATTATACTTACAGATCGTAATAAAAAACAATTAAAATTAACATACACGCTACATAATATAATTATATCTACAATCTATGTACATAGTAAATTTCATTTATAATGATAATTAAATGCAAAGTTCAATAACATTGAAAGAGGCAACAAAGGGCAAGGTTCTTAGAATACATAAAATAAAAACTTTCTGAGAAACATATAAGCTCGTGAAATAAATTATATTTTGAAACGGTTTTTATGTCCCATACATTCCTACAGAATTTGTAAGAAATAACAGTTACTACAACTCCATGTTCATTATTATTTGCATGGACGTATAAAAAAAGACGGACGGTATATCGCCTAAACATTGAGTGAAGCCTAGTAATGGCGGCGAAACATCCATGTGTGTGTGCCATGTTGCCATGGTAACAGCTGTCCTGATGACAATGGCGGCTGTATTTTTTTCTATAAATTTTGCCGTAATAATTTTGTCATTAAAACATAAAAGAAATAACTTGCTTCCCTATGGAATGTAATCCCTTGTGTTTTGTTATTTAAAATTGTACTGTTGCGACACCATTTAACCACGCAAGACGGCATTTTAAATATTTTTTGTGAAACTGTGACGCAGTTAATCAGTCGGTAGTTCACGACGTAATGGCGGCCGACTAGCTTACTATGGTGAGAGTGTGTGCGTGTTTATTGTCTTTACACGATCGCTAGCTTACTATGGTGGCTTCACGTTGTTTGTTCGTAATACGGCGTCCGTCTTTTTTTATACGTCCATGATTATTTGTATATCTATCCCAAATTTGGAGCAGTTAATTAAGCTACTTTAAGGCTCGAGAATTTGAGCAATATTATTATGTTTTACCGTACTAATTGTCCTGTCTCCGTCCGAATACACTTTTTTGTCTTTTTTTTGTAAAATAATTTTTTTTTTTTTTTTTTTTTTTTTATGTTATAGGGAGGCAAACGAGCGGACGCACCGCCTGATGGTAAGCAGGTTGCGTCGCCCATAGACCATAACAGGGGTTATGGTTGTTGCCTACCAGAATAGGATAGGGGGGAAGACGGAATTAAATAGGTGAATTTATTGCCCTTGGCCTTTCAAAAAACGATACGTTTTTAACTTAAAATTTCCCAGATTATAATTCGCAGGGAACACAGCAGGTGGCAGACTATTCCAGAGTTTACAGGTGCGTGGAAGAAAATTGCGAGTGAAACGCACTGTGGTGCTCCGCCAGCCATCTAGATGGTGAGGATGGTAGAGATTTTTGTGGCGGGTTGTGCGATGGTGGAATTGAGCGGCAGGAATAAGATCGAATAGCTCTTCAGAACACTCCCCATTATAAAAACGATAGAAAATACAGAGGGACCCCAAGTCCCTTCTTAGAGAGAGAGGGTCGAGCTTATCAGTTAACCTATGGTCGTCGATAACTCGAGTCGCTCGACGTTGAATGCGGTCAAGTGGGAGAAGTTGGCACTGCGGGGCGCCAGCCCATAGATGAGAACAGTACTCCAAGTGAGGACGAACCTGGGCCTTATACAATAAAAGCAGGTGTTTAGGCTCGAAGTACCGTCTCGATCTATTGATAATCCAAACATAGACAATTAATTCGTTGAACCGTTCTTAATTTTTAAGATAGGGAACTAAACCGAGTCAGGACTCAGGACTCTCGTTTCTACTCAAAACATTACCATTACAATGCTACAAAAAAAATCATCAGTTTTATATTTTTAAATTGTATTTTTAAATTTAGAATACACATACTTTTTTTTGTTGAAATGACAGGGGCCATCGCAGAATAAATAATTGCTAATAACCTAATAGACCGGGAGATACTGACACAAAATTTCGAGTCATTTGTAACAGGATGGCGGTTCTACAGGGGTCTTAGTACGCAATGACAAAAAGAAAAACGATGGCGTGAACGCTGGTACCGGCGGCTTAGTCGCGTGGGCGTTAGTCGAACTCGTCGGAAAATAGCGAAAGTCAAACGATTTGTAACAGTATGGCACTTATTTTTCCTGTAAGTTTGAGGATCAACAAATATAAATACAAAATTTCAAAGATCTAAGTGTTGGAAATCCTCACTTATATAAATTAATAATAAATTAAGTTTTCAAGTATAACAGCACTTTTTCCCCCTACTAGAAGTATGGCAAATATAATAATGGTCACATTTTATCAAATACTCTCCAAAAATCCAAATGCAATACTGGTACAAAAAGTTTGGCGAAATAAAAATTTTTTGCAGATTTTCGGCGGTATGGCGACCATTTGGAATCGTCTGAAAAGTATGGCATGGCGATTTTCGTAAATGGCTGCACGACGATAGTTACCTGTGCAAAAGTTAGCCTGGTACAAATGGTTGAATGATTGTTTTATTTAAATCAACACATTCGCGTCGTTATGGCGGGCTGTAAGTCACACCGGAAAAGTATGGCATGACACTACCGCCTACTACTTTTTTATGGGCTATCGGTAAATTCTAAAATTTTTGTGTTACAAATCGTTTGACTTTCGCTATTTTTCCGACGAGTTCGACAAACGCCCACGCGACTAAGACACCGGTACCAGCGTTCACACCATCATTTTTCTTTTTGTCATTGCGTACTAAGACCCCTGTAGAACCGCCATCCTTGTTACAAATGACTCGAAATTTTGTGTCAGTATCTCCCGGTCTATAAGCTAATAACATTGCTGCGGTGCACAATAACCTACTATTACTAGTTACTACTATTATAACAAGTTCTTCGAGCCATTCATCAATGCTTTTTACTAGAAGGTGTATGAACTGCGTATGACATCATTACGTTTCTTGTTCATACATAATACTATGGGAAAAGAGTTTATCCAGTAATTTTATACAAATTGCACTAGAAAATACAAACGCGAATGACCAAGTGAAAGTGATTGATTCTCATAGACATTAGAAATGAACTCGGATGACATGCCAAATGTTTAGAAATTCAGCAAACGACTTTTTGTTTGTTTACAAAAATTGTGATGTAATTTTATCGTGCAACTGTCTCTCTATTTGCTATTTAAATATATTCGACCAAGAGGAACTGAACAATTGATGTATATTGTTATGGAACAACGAGTAGATACCTAAAGTATCTTAATTTTTTTTATTAAACTGTAGGTACATTATCTGCATTCTGAAGAAAGCTTGATTTTTGTCAGATGTAGCATAACTACATATTTTTAAAGTCGGTTAAAAAGTAATAAGCATATTTTAAAATTTTCCATGAATTTTTAATTTCAGATATAACTTGGAAGACTGGTAAATTGTTTATTGCTAATCCTTCTGAAAGCAATCAGATTTTTCTATTCGCTAATAATAATAGTTATATACATATATATAAATTTACTTAAAGTTTATTAAATTGTTATTTTAGTATTAACTAGATATTAACAACGACTGCTTCCATATTTGACGGTAATAATATACCGGCTACATTGATTAAAAAGTTAATTATATCTATTCAACAAGAACTCATTTTTTTATTTTTTTGTAAAGGTAGACAATCATCTATGGTTATAATCTTTAAATGTAGAAAAGGAGAAGCCTAATATTATCATGATAAAACCAGGAAGAATCGGGCTTGAAAAATAGGTAATTAAATACATTACACTCATTATATAAAATTAGTATCCGAAAAAATAAATTGTATATTTACCTCATTTTCATGTTTATGCACTAAGAGTATCCGATTTAATTACACTTGTCAAAATGCGCGCGAAACAGGACGCAAAGGCCGCGCTAAAAGACTGCGCGGTCGGCGTGCTTTCTCTTGCTTTATAACTTGCATCAACTGCGTCCGACGGGGGAACCAAGAAAAGCAACCATTTGGCAATGCTACGCGAATCGAACGAATTCGATAAAACTTAAAATTTAAACAGATGAAATTAATCGATCTCGGATGGCATTGAAGTGTGAAGATCGGGTGTTGTTCGGTTAGTTTATGACTGCTTTCAAATTTCAATCGATTTATATTGAAAGTTAATTTAACTGTGTCAAACTATTAATCAATGGGTCACATAATATCAACCGAGTTATAATTTGCAAATCTATAATAATAATAATGTATTGGAACAAATCCGGCTCGTGTGTCTTGTTGATTGGTAGTAACTGGGTCATATATTATGAATTATTAAATGATTTTATTTTAACTCATGTGAGTGTTTTAACTGGCATTGAAAGAATGCGTGTGTATAAGTTATATATTTAAAAAATATATGAGTTTCTATATAGAGTTCAATAACTTTGATAGGTCACCTCTAAAAAGGTGGACACCCAAATCCAAGACCATGTAAATTATCTGATTCCATTACATTACTTATACCTTTAAGATTTACACGATAACTATTGGGTTCAAAAGTATTCAATATTTTATGAATAAAATATGGAAATGTGACAAAAAAAAAACAAAACAGATAAGGGCGCAAAACCACTTGACACTTGCCTAATTTTTTTTATATAATTTTGAGAGGAGATAAAAATTGTGTTTTCAAATATTGCTTGATAAATTCGATACAAACTTGAAGTTGTTATATTTTAAGAGCGCAAAAAAATGGTTATAAATACCTTATAGGTACTTAATTTAAAACTTACGACACGGACGCACTGATGCACCTAAAATAAATTTCGTTTGATTATGCAAAAAAACAAATGCAAATGTAAACCATGAAATAATAAGACAAGTTATAAACATTTATAAAATTCTATGATATGTTTATTTAAGCGTACCTATAACACAGGATATCCAAGAATTTCGAAAAAAAACGACCTTTAGGCTAATGGCTACATGATCATAATTATAAAATAATTTTTAGTTATAGGTACATAATATTTAAATCTATAATTGATTAGGGTCATTTTATGTCCTTATGATGATTTAGGTATGTTTATTTTTTATCTCAAAATTTATCTGGACCAAAATTTTGTTACACGTAGGTATTTGAATACGTGTTATAGCATCTAAAATAAAAATACCTTCAATTTTTACCTTATCAACATCATAATATATAGGTAACTCTGATTAATAGAGACATGTTTACTTTGTGATGTTCCTAAAGTTCGTTGACGTTAGAAAATTAAAAATCGTGGTAACGATTACGAAAGGGCCGCCCCTAGCGACCGCGACCCGCTGCCACGGCACGTGCTTCCTGCCCCCTAGAGTAGATGCACATTATTCTAGTCACCTTTTGTAAAACAAAAGTGAAGCTACAACGAAGTTATGTTATATCACAAATAATAAAATACTATAGTTTGGAAAATCCAAAAGTGCACGCCTTATAATTTTTTTTTAATAATTATTTATTAATTATTATTTTTTTACCGACTTCAAAAAAAGGAGGAGGTTATCAATTCGGCCGGTATGTGTTTTTTTTTTATGTATGTACACCGATTACTCCGAGGTTTCTGAACCGATTTACGTCTTCTTTTTTTGTTCGATGCGGGATGGTGTCGAATTGGTCCCATAAAAATTTTATTCGAATAGGCCCAGTAGTTTTTATTTTATGAGCATTTTTGTCTGTATTTGTAAATGTTGCAAGTGCAAGTTTGAAGTCGGTTGTTTTTAACGCAGTTATCACTTGTGTTTATTTAATAACAATTAAACCACATCGAATCTGACCCTGAAAAATGAAAGGGTTCTATTCCTGAGCATACTCAAGCGTAAGAGAAAAAAAAAAAGACTCGATTAGTAAAGTATTTCGGTCGCTATCGTGTTAACAAGAAAATCCTTCGCACATACAGACACACGGACGTCCAAGACAGAACTTTTTTAAACTGTTTTTTAACTAGTTTAACACGTTCAGTGCGGCACCTAAAATGCCAAACTTACCGTTGTTGCGGCATGTCTTCCATACTTCACATCGGCAAGTTCACCACTGTGCGTCATGAGCCATTTTTATCACATCGCACCTTCTGACTTTGAAGGTTAATAATTTCATGAAATTTCAAGATATTTCAAAAAAAATTTTTTCAAATCGTAGTATATATAGTCTAGTATATACCGCATAAATAGCTTTTAGTTTGACCCAATAGTTTAAAAGATATGAGGGAAAATGTAAACCCCTGATTTTGTGAAAAATTATTTGCCATCCCGCACTGCGTTGATACGGCATGTTTACAGTAATAGCGATGGGTAACACTGTAAAATAAAACATCGATATCGATATAAATCAATTTTGTATATTTCAGTTAACAGATAACGAGATCGTCGATACAAAAAAAAACACATATAAAACAAGGTACTTGATAGAGTACTATCAGGAAATTGTTCAGTAACTTTTGTTTTAATTTGTTCAGTAACTTTTGTTTTAATTTGTTCAGTAACTTTGTTTTTGTTTTAATGTTTTATATTATTTTCACAACTGTCATCACATTTTTGCATTTATGCTACGAAATAAAAGAAAATAAAAAAACTAAAGCCTCTAAGGTATCATTGTCATTTAAAAATTTGATAACGACGCGGGCCGTTCTGGTACATCATTATGCGAGACTGACACGCGGCGCGCTCGCAGTACAGTGCGGCATGAGGTGCTTGTCCATGGCAAAATATTTGACATACCGCACACAAAAGAAACAGTTTCTTTTCTATCGTTGTTTCCAATATTTTGCCATACGATTTTTAAACTAAATTGAGTCCTACTTCAAACTGTGATCACAAAAATATATTTGTCTCTTTTCTAGTCATTGATTAACATATAAAAAACCTCGCCGCACCACGGTGAAAACTGCGATTTTGGGCGCCGCACTGTGGTGTAGTCGCTGATGGCCCGATACTGGAAATGCCGCAGTGAACGTGTTAAATAACAAAAATGACATCAAAAATATCATGAATGTTAAAAATAGTGTTTTTTCTTAATATGTATGTGTATGTATTATCTTACAAGTGCAATGTATGATACATAAAGACATTTTAAGTTTGAAAAATCAGATGTTTTGCGCGAAGTGACAGTAGTACCCACCTCAACGCTTCGCTTATGAGGCGTGCAATACTAACTAGCTGATACAGCGTAATAGATATTGTAATACTGTGGTAACTGGTAATAGCGAGATAAAAATAATAGTCAATGTTGCGAGGATGAAGCTTTCTGCTAGTGAAACAATTTTTTAAATGAGTCCAGTATTTTTAGTGTGAAAATATTACGACCATACATACAAAAACACAATTGTTTTCACTTTATATAGTTTAGATTATGTCGTCAAAAAATATAACATGCCTCATGCTAAAAAACACGTACCTAACAAAGAAGCTGCAAATGCTGCAATCTATACTAATATTATAAAGCTGAAGAGTTTGTTTGTTTGAACTAGCGTGTTCTCGGGAACTACTGGTCCGATTTGAAAAATTATTTCGGTGTTAGATAGCCCATTTATCGAGGAAGGCTATAGGCTATATATCATCTCGCTAAGACCAACAGGAACGGAGCACTGCAGGTAAAACCGCGCAGCACAGCTTGTACTCTACTATAATAGGTAGAACTAGCAGCCCTCATATTTGAATACAATACGTTTTGGGGTGGAAGTGTTTATAGTTTAAAAAAATCGCATTATTTGTAGTGATTAGGTACGTTTCAAAATCAAAGCTTATTCAAATACACGTTCTATAAAAAAAACATATCGGAAGCACTTAAAATCTATGATTGAGGAGCGAAACCTGAGTTTCTAGTATCCGTAATTTCACAATTAAATTACATATTTCCTGTTTAGTTTTGAAGATAATATTTTGGCACCACTTGAACCTATAGCTTGTGTTAATCACGTAATTTAAATGCTGTAATTGTGGTGTAATTAATCTGTTTTGTTGAAAAATATTTACAGCGGCGGCCGGCGATTACATACAAATCATTTTGATTTCAGGCCAATTTTAAATACATTGCTTTTTCAGTATACTTTTAGGGTTGTACCTTCGTTAGGTACATATGTACATACTTATATCAAAATATTACTCTTTTGTTTCATTTTCATTCATATTTTGCTTATGCAGTTTTTATTCTTATGCACCATAAAATCGGCCAAGTGCGAGTAGGACTCGCTTACGAAGGGTTCCGTACTATCCATATTAATATTATAAATGCGAAAGTAACTCTGTCTGTCTGTTACTCAATCACGCCTGAACTACTGAACCAATTTGCATGAAATTTGGTATAGATATATTTTGATACCCGAGAAAGGACATAGGATAGGTTTTATCCCGGAAATCCTACGGGAACGGGTTTTTCTCTGAAAACGCGGGCGAAGCCGCGGGCGGAAAGCTAGTCATCTATAAAAGTTTAATGTATGGGGAGTGGGGATATTTTAGTCTTTGTTTTTATAGCGACAACGGAAATACATCATTTGTGAAAATTTCAGCTATTACGGTTTATGGGATACCTACTGCAGTCTGGAGACAGACAGACAGAGGAGGTTTAGTAATAGGGTCCCGTTTTACCCTTTAAGTACAGAACCCTAATAAAAAGGAAAGTTGAAGTCAATATGAAACTGGTTCATGTAAGACATTTGTTGAAATATTTTTGGTTGACGGATTAATTTCAAAATTGTCTCCGTAATAAACCTAAGGTAATTTATAATGAAAATAATTCAAAGTTCTGTGTCTTGTAAATACTATTATGAAATATAAATACTTAAAAATAAAAATGACTTGGAAGAGCAGAGCCCATAGGGCCGGCCGCACTCCGTAATTCCGCATGGACCAATAACTTGATTCTCGAGTATATTGGTCCATGGTAATACGTGGTAATACCTAGTATATTATTATTAGTCTGTGGTAATACGCACTAAGGAGGCAACCTTTACTTGTAGACATTGTGATGATTTTAAAAATAAATCTAAAATTATTATGTTATGAACAGGATAAGTACTTTTTGTTATGATAATAATATATCCTCATAATGTATAGGTAACTGACTTATAATATTACACAAGAACTAATTTGATAATGATAATTAACAACGGATAATACATACAGTTAATTACGTTGCTACGGAACGATTAAAACTACGTTATGAAAGTATGGAAATTGCCAATGTTTATTCACAGGCGTTTTTGTTTAACATAAAGCATCTGTTAGACAATAACATTTTTACAATTTTTTGTTTACAATTAAACGTGTTCACTTCGATTTCTTTGTGAAATACGCGGATGGCTCCTCTCGCATTTTCTCCATATTGTACAGACAAGAACAACAAGGGCAAAAGTAAAGACGAAAAAATCTCGCTACTTTAGATTTTGCGTCGAGATCGGTACAATCACTCGCCTTTGAAAAAGCTTTATTGTTATATTGACTACAAGCAGCATGAAGTACTGCATTGTTGTACGAGTATTTTGGGGATTTTTCCTTAGTTTCGATCTTCGTTTCCAATTCAGAGCCTTCCCAAGAAGACAAAGGGAATAACATTTCTTCGAAAATGCTGTGCTTCGAAGGTTGCGGTGATTGCAACATTAGTGTTGCCAGATTAATCATTGACGAACTATTAGGTTGATGGAGACCATCTCCAGGAATTGTAACGTTTTCTTTCAAATTATTGTTGAGACATAATTTCATTCTTAACACTGTTATATCTGAGTCACTTGGCCAAGAAACCGCGTCTGGTAATAACGTTCGGCAAGCACTAATTTTTCTTTGGGACTTTTTAGCATGTTTGCGATGTTCTGATTTGATTTTCGACAGACCGGTATCTAAACTTCTCGTCAAGTTATCTGAGACGCCTTCCGAGTCGCTTGGAATTTGGAAAAGGACTTGTCGTGCATTTATTTTCCCAGACGCTTTCTGGAGTTCTATAATATCTTCAATTTTTCTTACTTTAGTATCATCCGAAATAACGTTCAAATCCATTTTAAATTTTTACAAAAGTTCATAGTTTTGTACTTTTTTTAACTAATTTATCTAGTTGGTTTGTTTGACTGACGATGGACTGACGTATAACATTTTATGACACATTTGATACATTTCATAATTTTAGGAATAGGTCACAACTTTAATGGAGCTATGTTCATCAGTATTATTTATTACGGTCCTATGTTTTCTTCCAGGAAAATTTTACTTATAAAAATAAAGTATCATATCAAAAAGTACTGAAGTCGGTTAACACCAATAAAATTAAAAATGTTGAATGACGTTTATCTGATCTGACATTTGAAATATATTTTTCATGACAGACATAATATTGTCAAATTTCAAACGTCACAATTCACAAACTGTCATCAAATTCATACGAGAAAGGCAGGTGTAATGTTTTCGCTCGATTAATTGCATTTTTCCACAATGGATCCCAATAATGCCGATGCAGACAGTGGAGATAAATGTAACATAAACGGAGACTGTTCCCCCTTCTTGGAAAAACTGCCAAGCGAGATAAACCATACCCAAAATATTGATGACATAGCTACGCCTTCCGAGTTAAACTTCGATCAAGGTATTGTAAACAATATTTGTCAGCATATGATCAATTTCCTTAAAATATACATCACATTTCCTTTGGAACATTCGCGGCTTTGGAGAAATTGATCATAACGATGTTTTTTGGTTTGCGTAATAATACTTTAAAAGTGAAAGCTATGATTTCATCTAATTTACATATTTTCAGATTTTGAATTCGAGGACCCATTTATAACAGAGAAGAGAAAAGAAATAGAGAAATGTCTCGATAATCCGGATGTTGTTAATGTAGATCAGTGGCAATGTTTTGCAAGAAGTAAAGGAGGCTTGATATGTGGTGAGTTATATTTCATGTCTGTAATCTTAATTGGTATAACAACACTCATATATTATATCAATTGATATAATCACATATTATAGGATATGATTTAATATTAACTTCTATTGTTCCTTGTATAAAAGTGCAATTTTCATTGTTTAAGATGAATACAGAAGAAAGATATGGCCACTGCTGGTTGGCGTGACTCAGGATGAAATGACAGAACCACCATCATTGGACGAGCTCTCTACACATCCTGAATATAATCAGGTATATTATTTATCTTATTTTTTCTATTGTATCTCCTTTGCATCCTTTTTTTATAAAATTATATTAAATTTCTGAAAATTTGGTGTCTTAGGTTTTTTCTATTATAAATATTTGAATGTTTTTATTAACTAGTTACCGTTTTTCAAGAAATAATTTGTGTTTTCACTGTCTGCTTGTTAAAATTTATATTAAAATAACTTTATTTTTCTTTACAGGTAGTACTAGATGTGAATAGATCACTGAAAAGGTTTCCGCCAGGCATTCCCTATGAGCAGAGAGTGGCGCTGCAGGACCAACTAACTGTGCTCATACTGCGAGTGATCATAAAATACCCACATTTGAAGTATTATCAGGTATTCAAGATCCTCATTTAAATAATGCAGTAAATAAAGTATAGATATAGATATTGAAAAATTTATTTGTGTTAGGACATAAAAATGATTGCCATTTTGCTCAGTCATATTTTAGAACAATTACCAGGTTTATTTATGTACATACATAAATTATATAAAGATCATAATATGGAGTGTTAAATTAAATAAAAATAATAATTAAAACCCAAGGACTTTCTTCACTTTGTCCATTTTTGCGACAAGTCAAAATTTTAAACCCATTATCAGTTAACATGACTGTGAGCATTTTACTATGGGATTATAGCTCCCTATTTAATGAAACAATTTGGATGTGGTTTATATTTGAAAATCTACATAAACTTCTTATTCACATTTGTACCGTCACTTTGACCAAAAATGATAGAGTCACACTTTGACCAAAAAATTACAACTTTTAGATGATAGAATGTAACATAGATAAAATGATAAATACCAAGTTTACCTACTTAATGTGGATAATTTACCAAATAAAAAAAACAATGTATCATATTATATTTATAAACATTCTGTCCCACAATCAGAAATATGAATTGTCATAACATTTCATTGTCATAACAGTTCATGCGCTTTTTACGACTTCGGAATATAGGTTTATGTGCACTGGTTTTTATCTAGATAAGGTTTTAATGGTAGAAATAATGCTGTGGTATTTTATGTATAAGATATTAGAGAGGCATATAGTTTTTGGATAGCAATGTTATTTTGTTTGTTATTTTATAAATTATCATCTTTATAAAAATGAAACCCGTTTTCCTTGGTCACGGCATCACGCGTGAACAGGTGGACCGATTTCGATAATTCTTTTTTTATAATATTCCTTGAAGTACGAGGATGGTTCTTATGGAGAGAAAACATAAACATGTACCACGGGCGAAGCCGGGGCGGACCGCTAGTTTGACATACAATTAATAATTGAAAAAGTTACTTATGCAACAAATAACTATATTATTCCTTTTTTAAAATTGGTAGAGCAAACTTTTATAAAGGAGAATAAAATCTTTTATTTCCTTAATTTGTTGAAAATAAGCAAATATGAATGGTTCAAAATAATCAATAGTAGTAGAATGAACATATTTGAGAGTTTTACTAATTATAATGTTTTGTTCCATTGTAATTGTAAAAAAATCTGTAAAAAATCTTCCTTGTTTTGTATTGTATGTTAAATTTACTTGTTGGTTTTAATAAAGTACCTTCTTTACTTATTACCTTTTTTTTGACCGAAAGCGACAAGCGTCGTCTAGGATGGAGCATGCTGACCCAATAAATGCCTATTCACTTTTCTTTTGAACAAGTCCCAGATTATACAATTACTGTCTTTGTAAAATATTTAGGTTTCTAGGTCTTTATAGGTCTTTCATACAAAGAAATAATTTTTCATTTTTTTTCGACACCCAGGGTTACCACGACGTAGCAATCACGTTGCTACTCGTCTGTGGGGACAAAGCGTCGTTCCCGTTACTATGTCGCCTGTCGTACGGCCCCAAGGCCCCGCTGGCCCCGTTCATGCAAGCCACGATGCAACCGACACAGCATTTACTGAACTACATGCTGCCTGTTGTGAGGAGAGCAGACGATAGGTTGGCTGAGTGTTTGGAGAAGTGAGTTGTTGCTTTTATTATTAGATAAATTGTTTGATGTTTCACTACTATCTCTTATTTTTATTTTTCGGAAGAAGTGAATTTTCACTGATTATTCTGCCGAGAATTACACCAATTTTTCATGGTTATTTTGAATTTTTTTTTTTGGTAAAGAAAAAATATTGTTTTGTAATTGCATTCATCAAAAGTAACTAGCTTTAATTTTAGAAATTACGTGTTGCTCGGATTATGAAGATTAATATTATGTCCACTGTAATTGTAAATTTGCGGTCCATTGTGACTTTTGCACTTAAACTTGACGATTTGGCATCATTTTAATGCATATTACATGACCAGATCCGGGGTGGGCACGATGTTCGCGCTGCCGTGGTACCTGACGTGGTTCGGGCACAGCCTGAACCGGTACAGCGACGTGGTGCGGCTGTACGACTGCTTCCTGTGCGCCGCGCCGCTGTTCCCCGTGTACGTGACGGCCGCGCTCGTGCTGCACCGCGCGCCGCACGTGCTCGCCTGCGACGCCGACATGGCCATGATGCACTGCCTGCTCTCCCGGGTGAGTGCCGCTCTACCAGCTCTATCCGCCGCTCTACTAGCTCAACCAGCCATACCACCAGCTCAACTGGCCGCTCTACTATCTCTACCGTCTCTACCAGCCACTCTACTGGCTCTACCGGCCGCTCAACTAACTCTACCGTCTCTACCGGCCACTCTACTAGCTCTACCGGACATTTTACCAGCTCTACTAGCTCTATCGGCCGCTCTACTAGCTCTACCGGATATTTTACCAGCTCTACTAGGTCTACCGGATATTTTACCAGCTCTACTAGCTCTACCGGATATTTTACCAGCTCTACTAGCTCTACCGG
>CAJQZN010039693.1:0-21651 GCA_907164685.1 Colias eurytheme | reverse complement strand
CGTACAATGGGACTATCGATGACGCGGACGCTGCCAGAACTTGAAGAACCAATAACTAAACAAAATAAAATTAACAATAGTTAAAAAGTAATTTGTTAAAATAGTATTAAATTTGTCTTTAACTTAAACTTGTCAGTGTAAAGTTACATTAAAATTTTGTTTGTATTACGTTAAAAACCATACGAGTTTATTGATTTTTAAATAACGACAGAAGGTGGCGTTTCTGGCCTGAGCCCTTCCCGATAGAGCCCGTGTGTGATGTGGTCTGGATGTTAGGAGGGATTTCGGTGTCCGGCGCCGCTCAGTGCCCCATGACGTTGGTTTCCGGAGCCCTACAGTCGGTGGTGAGGCCCCCCTGACGCGCTCCCGGGACCCTCCCAAGGTAATGTCGACCGGGGCCGCACTGCAGGAGCCGATGTGCAAACCCATTGTAAATTCATTCATCTTACCTTTTCGTTATCATTGTTCGTTATAGTGACTACAGTCGCTGTATTGGACTTTATATTTTTTTTGTTCTGTGTTCGTACAGGTTTTCGTAGATTGTCCTATCCTCTAGGTGTCATTGCTTGGAACTATCGTGAAGGTGCCAGGATGGTCGGGCGTTTTCATGGAGGTGGCCGAAATCAATGAGACAGTGGCAAAATGATGTTGACAAATTTGGTTGGCGATAGAATACGCCTCACAAAATGGACGAATTGAAACACACACACACACTCACAAAGATGAGAAAAGCTTGAGAATATGGGCCATGATGACATTGAGTTGCAATGATGAATGCTATTAAAAAGCTGATGCAGCTAAAAGGACAAATGCAGGGGATAACGAAGGAGTCGATTCCATGATTCAATGCAGCGCTTTTACTTCCCAAGACGTAGAAGTTCCTAGAGAAAACAGCACTGGAGAGCACCAAATGGTAAAGAGAGATAGAAAATAATGTTCACAATAAGTGCAATTAGAGCCAGAACTGAGCTCAATATGTTTATGAACAGTTTGAAATCCACAAAATTGTCCAGAGAATACCAAGAAGGGACGGAAAATGCTTCAAATCATGCCAGAGCTGAATCGAGATTCTTCCACCCGTCAGTCACAAGCAATGATCACCGAAGGGTAACCATTTACGAAATATCTGTATGTAACACTTTTTTTATTTTTTGACTCGAAACTTCATCATCAGGTTGCATAAATATATAAATATGTCAAGAATTAGGTTTGCTAGCTACTAAAAGTTTTCATGATGATATCGTACATTTTACCATCTTTCGGGGCTGAAAACCTTGATGATAAAAACATATCTGAGGATGGCTTCAGAACATTATTTAAATGGTGATTTTGTTCAGATCGTAATCTATTGTA
This sequence comes from Colias eurytheme, assembly GCA_907164685.1. NCBI lineage: Eukaryota > Metazoa > Arthropoda > Insecta > Lepidoptera > Pieridae > Colias > Colias eurytheme. Next base: position 20,298 of record CAJQZN010039693.1, on the reverse strand, counting down.
TTGGTTTACAGGACTTAAAGGATTACATGCGTCAGGCCGGTGAAGTTACTTACGCTGATGCGCACAAACAGCATAGAAATGAGGGGTAAGAACAAGATTTTTATTTTATTAGAAATAATTTTATTGTTTGTTTTCATACAGCTTTAAAATTTAATTTTGTTTCAAGAAATGTACTTTGTTTTGTTTCTGAACTTACAATAATTAAAAATCTTATTGAGTAGGTTTGCAAATATAAATTTTGCGTGATAAGTATCAAATGCCTCTTATTCATAGCCACCTACCATATTAAATCTTTCGAATAATGTATTTCGTAACACTCTAATTACAAGTACTCAACATGATAAAATCGCATTTTTAACCGTCTTTCGGGGCTGAACTTCCATGGTCGACACACATTTACCTGACATCCTACCATCCTTTATTACTTGCCACCACTACTCAAACACATTATTAAATACAGTGTTAGTGTGGTGGAATTCGCGACGCATTCAGCGTCGTGCGTGACATTTTTTTAACAAACTTAACATGATGATATTGCATTTTTAACCATCTTTCGGGGCTGATTACCCGTGATCGACACATACTTACCTGACGTCCCAACACTATAAAATTTAACCGTATCTACCTACACAAATAATAACATGTAGTAATAAAACACAGTGTGGTGGAATTCGCAACGCACTCGGACATGCGTGCGGCTATAGAGAAACTGGATGGTACAGAACTGAACGGTCGTCGTATCCGGCTGGTGGAGGACCGGCGGTCGTCCCGTCGTCGTTCGCGGTCCTCGTCCAGTCGCAGCAGGAGCAGGAGCCGCCCACGACGCGGGTCTAGATCTAGGTAATGAGATGCTTTTATGCTTTGCTTTTATAAGAAACTAGCGGTCCGCCCCGGCTTCGCCCGTGGTACATATTTCGCAATAAGAGGTAGCCTATATTCTTTCTCAGGGTCTAAAGATTATCTGTGCCAAATTTCATCAAAATCGGTCAGTAGATTATGCGTGAAAACCATACATACATACATACAAACCTTTCCTCTTTTTTATAATATAAGAATAGATAACTTTTTGAGTTTGAGATATAAGTAATCATTTAATTAGATAACAAGCTATGGTAGTTACAGTAACTAAATGTAGTAGCAAAAGGTTGTAGGAACCGATAATGCTCACTATAAAATAATTTAAGAAACATATGGCTGCGACAGACGCCGTTAGCAATCGAGATAACGGGGACACTGATAATATTGTCAAAATTATTAGTGAAATAAACACAGAAAAAAAATAGTTAAAGAGAAGCACCAGCGAGCAGAGATTGTGACAAATGGCCAACTAATTTTATAAACTGTCACACTGACGAACCAAATTGTCTTTTATAATATAGTACCTGCTTGTGATAATTATCTCAGAAATAGAGGATCACACAAATATTTTTATTTATACCAAATACAAGGACGCTTTTTAAGAAAATATTGACATTTGACATGATGATATTGTTTTTTTAACCATCTTTCGGGGCTGACTAACTCTGAATGATAAAACCATACACTGAGGAAATACAATATTTAATATCCATAATCAAATTGTTATTCATAGTTAAAAAGAATATAATATAATTTTAGATCTCGCTCACGCCGCTCATCCCGTAGCCGCTCCCGTTCCAAGTCTCGCCCGAAGAGCAAGAGCCCAGTGCCTAAGTCTAGATCCAGATCCAGATCTAAGTAAGTTCTAACATGTACACATGAAGCAATTCACGAATATGTATGTTACGAAATCTAGAAGAAAAAATCTTGACTTGAGTTTACTGATCTTGATCTGACATTTAAATATTTAACCCATTGAGCCCCGAGCGGCCCAATCTGACCACGACACATTTTCTATTGTGTCTGTGATTTCGGGGGCTGAGTTATTACGTTATTTATTAAAATGCTTATAAGTATTTGAAAAAGTTTTTATGAATAGAAAAAGATTGACCGTTATGCTATATTGATCATAACATATTTCGCTATGTCTTCGTGGATTGCTAAAAAGTTTAGTAACTTCCAGTTTAAAAGTCATTTTGAGAAATGAATATCACTTTAATGTACTGTTTATAGGTTTAGCTTAGACGTAAAATAAATTTTATGTAAATAATGTACATAATAGATATTTGATGCTGTTATTAAAATAATCAAATTACACAAAATAATGATACTATCATCACAATAATGCCCTGAAAAATACATATTTACACTTGCATGTAATTGATTATTAAAGTCTCTCATTCATAATATCAAAATAGAAAATCCTCAAATAATAATTATTATGCATTATGCATGGACTACTCAATGAAACTAACCTAGTTTTATTTAACTAGGTGTGTTATTACAATCGCTGAGCAAAACTTAAAATCGTAAGTAAAATAGCATATTAGAATGTGGATATATGTATATTTTGTAACTATTCGGGTATATATTGTAGTAGATTGATTGTTTTGATGTTTTGGATCGTAGTTTGTCAATGTTTCACCCATTAAACACATTTGAAAACAAATTACAACATTTATGATTAAACATTACTGTAATTGACTACTAAATCGAGAGTGTATTATTACTTTCATTTGAAAAAGGACAAAAAGTGAATTTAAACATGATAGTTGTACGGGGTTGTAGGGCCCGTACAGAGTAAATAAAAGAATCAAGTACAATAAAGCCTTTATTGCCTTAATTCTAATGGTTAATGGTGATGGTCATGAGAACGCGCGATTGCTGCGGTGATCGAACGCGAACTGATGAAATGTATTAAAATGCCGCGTGTCCGCGTAAAATGCTGACAGCGCGCAATAAAGCTAATGTACGAAGACCGTACATGCTCCCACAACGAGAAAATGGATGAAAAGCGATGGGCATGAATGATGATGAGACAAGGTGATTCAATTTCGCTTTAACTAATCCTTAGTGTCCTTATGGTTTAACACTCCTCCGTAAAGCGATGCTTACGGAATAAGGGTGAGGTGGATTCACTAACACTAACACATGGTTTTTCACTAACACTAACGCATGGTTTTTCACTAACCCTAAAACATGGTTTTTCACTAACACTTATCACACAATCACTTGTCACCGGGGTTGGAGGTGGCCGGGCGGGGACTGCGACGCTGGTCGCAGCCTCCACCGCCGGCTCTGCTGAGGCTCGTCGACGACGCAGCTGTCTCCAATACGTTATTATTGCCACAACAACCAGAATTCCAATTAACACATATATTATGAAGTAATGATGAATGTCGTGATACGACAACTTCGTGCCCAATGGTTCACTCAGTTTTAGGAGGTCAATTTTTCTTTTTATTTCGTCAAATTGTTTAATGTCTTCCGAACTGTTTGTATTGAGATCCTGGTCTGTTAATTTGGAGATCGATATATTTATAAGATGATTTATTGGAGCAATTTCTATTGCCACAAACTCGGAAGTGGTATTTATGTTGCTCGACAGCCTTTTATGAGAAAAGACTTGAAAATCTTTAGTTTTAATAGTACAACCCTCCATAACGCTTAACAAACCCGCTTTTGTTACCTTTGTAGAGGTTATTTTTTCAGCACAGATAAATTTTATGTTGCATTCATTACAACAAAAATAATAATATACATTAGAGGTCGATAATTCTTGCCAACGATTCGTACAAGGTAATAATGTTGTTTGACAAATTCTCGTATTAGGAATTCTCTTACATAAATCATGATCATCTATTAAATGTCGAATAGGATTTCTGATGTGACAAAACATAGTAGTAGGATTCTGGCTCAAACATGATTTAAAATCGCTTTCTGAGATCGTTATATAAGAGTCCTTTTGTATGTTGATAGCCGCTAAATTAGAGGTCGGTATCACGTTCACCATGCTGCCGTTTGATATACGTGGGATAGAAATGAGATTAAATATTTCATACATATTTCTTTCCACCAAAGGTATTTTTATTTCAATAATTAAGTATTTTTTAGTGTTCTTGGCTCTAACTTTTAGTAAACTATAGACATCTTGAAAATGTAAATTATCAACAGGCAACGCCAAATCGTTGGGTAGTTGTGTAGATATCAAATTTAACTCTGATCTCAGCTGTTTTGGAGATAACAAATGAAAATCTAATTTGCCACTGTAAATATCCGTCACTGTATCTAAAATAAAGTCTTGCATTCTTCTAAGTTTGTTTAATAAGTTGTTAGTTATAAGCGCCGAGGATATAAAATCGGAGATAAAAGATGCGTTTTGTAGTTTTTGTTTAAAGATTTGGTTTGACTTTTCAAGGTAATTAAGTCTCTGGTTAATTATTTTATGTTGTGTAATCATTGTTTGTTCCATTCTTTTCATTAGATTTAATTCAGCTTCCACGATTGAAGTTTGATTTTTCCACAATTTAAATAAGTGATTTTCATTTTCTCTTAAAAGGTCGATATCGTTTTCATATTTTTCTGCAAATCTCTGATCTAATAATCCAAATAAACTGTTAGCAACGTAGCCTACTCCGTCTATTAAACCACGACGCGGGCGCTTAGCTCCCATATCAAATGAATCACTCATAAATAAAATGTTATTATAATATTCCAATTCGCCGAACTCGTGCTCAAGCTGTAATAGTATAGCGTCGCATTGTGTTAGTTGTTCTCTTATCATGGGACATATTGTTTTGAGATATTGTATGTCTTTTACGAGTGCGGCCGTTCCTTCTTGATAAGGGTATTTATCATAATAAACTATTAGCTTCCAATCGTCTCTAACCAGCCGCATGTTCGTTAATTTGTCAAAATAAATACTGTTGTTATTTAATGGTGTATACGTAAACTGTGCGTGACACGAACTTATTATTGAGAGGAAAAATAATGTTAACGATAACACTATAGCGGAGAAGGAGATGCTACGGGGATTCTTTGTTTTCGAGATTTTAATTTCTTCCTTATCATAGTCGGTAGATTCATTAATTGTATGTGTATTTGTGTTTTCACCGACTGGTAATAAAGATAGTTTTACTATCGGTCTTTTAATGATTCCGTTTTTGGTTTTAACGGATACTACTCTCACGAATCCATCTTTTCCTGGGTGTAGTTCTACAATTCTACCCAGGGCCCACTTTCCAGGTGGTAGATTAGCATCATGTATTAAGACTATATCGCCTATTTGCATACTTGGTTTCGGTCGCTGCCACTTAGAGCGAACGTTAAGCTGGGTTAGGTACTCAGCTCGCCACCTCTTCCAGATATCTTGGTATATCTTCTGCATGAGTTGCCACCTAGTACGCAAGTCCTTTTCCGTTTCAACTATGGTCGCTGTCGGTCCCCCAGATAGAAAATGTGCTGGAGTCAGAACGTCAAGGTCTTCCGGATCTTCATTCAATGTACACAAAGGCCTAGAATTAAGACAGGCTTCCAGTTGCGCAAGTAACGTTGAATACTCTTCGTATGTTAACCTCTGTTCCCCTATGACTCGCTTTAGGTGGTATTTTAAAGATTTGACGGCTGCTTCCCAAAGACCGCCTGCACTCGGCCACGAAGGAGCGTTGAAATGCCATTCAATCTGCATTTCTGTTATTTCTGTATAGAACTGTTCGTCAATTATTGATTTTAGATGTAATATCTCTTCTTGCAATAATCGATTTGCTTTTATGAAGTTGGTACCGTTGTCACTATACACATGACTAGGCGTTCCCCGCCTGGCTGCGAATCTACGAAGAGCAGAAATAAATGCCGAAGCGGTCAGGTCCGACACAAGTTCTAGATGTATGGCCTTGGTTGCCATACACACAAAAACTGCGATGTACCCTTTGGTACACCTTACTCCTCTCCCCTTTTGAGATTTTATATCCACAAAGCCGGTAAAATCGACCCCCGTATGGTAGAAAGGTCGAGTTATATTGGTTCTAGCTGCAGGTAAGTCCCCCATCAACTGGTCATGTTTATAGGGGCTGTGTTTCCTACAAATAACACATTTTCTTAACCTCTTCTTAACGGCATTATTTCCACCGATAATCCAATATTGTTGCCGCAACCATGTCAAAGTTAAACGAGCACCTCCATGAAATGTCATCTTATGCGCATGGTCAATCAGCATGTCTGTTAATTGATAACTATGTGGTATAATCGCAGGATGTTTCATGTTGTGTTGAATACTCGCTTTTGAAATTCGTCCTCCAACTCTCAAAACTCCTTGTTCATCAATGAATGGATTTAACTTTAGTAATGGACTTTTAGAATGGGGCTGGTTATGTTTTTTAATATAATCTATGTCATCTGTAAACGATATTGACTGTGCGTGTTTAATTAATAAAATTTTCGATTTTCTTAATTCTTGAATCGTTAAATAATTAGGTTTATTACGTAATCGTGTCGTCATACGTAGTACCCACGCCAGCACTCGTGACGCTCGCGTAAAATCGCTATGTCTGCGAAATATCGAGTCAATGACTTGGTTCTCATATTTCATGGTAGATGTATTTATTAAAACAGTATTTTTAATTTCTTCATTAGTATTATATATAATATTTTGTATTGTTTCTTCATTGAAAGTTAAAAGCCAAGTTGGTCCATGCCACCAAATATTATGAGTAGCTAGTTGATCAGCTGTGATTCCTCGAGTAGCGCAGTCAGCAGGGTTCTCCTTAGACTTTACGTATCGCCAGTTAGTTGATGGAATCACATCTACTACTTTCTTAACTCTGTTAGCGACAAAAGGCTTCCAACGACTCGGTTCGCCGTTAAGCCAACCGAGAACAGCTGTTGAGTCAGACCAGCAATAAATCTTGATGTTAAAGTTTGACAAACATTGTAACGCAGTTTTCATCAATTTTGATAGTAAAACAGCTGCACACAGCTCTAGTCTTGGTAGCGAAATGGCCTTCCTTGCGGGTACTAGACGTGATTTTGCCGTGATGATGACTACTGATGGTTTAGTATGTGGACTACCCTTTACTCTGCAGTAAATGACACAAGCGTAGGCCTTCTCGGACGCGTCACAGAAACCGTGGAGCTCTATAGTGTCATTTTTATTGCTATGCAACCATCGCGGTATTTTAATACGGTTAATATTATTTAAATCAATTTCCAAGGTCTTCCATCTTGAGATGATGGCATCTGGTAAGACATCATCCCATTTTATATCAAGTAGCCAGACTTCTTGAAATAATAGTTTAAGGTTGGTTGTAGCGGGTGACAGCCACCCAAGAGGGTCAAATATCTTAGATATACTCGAAAGCAACGTTCTTTTTGTCAGTTTAGTAGGTGACTCAGTTTTCAAATGAAACGAAAATTGATCTTCTCTTGAATGCCATTGCAGTCCTAGCGCTTTCGTAGACTCTTGGTGTTTAAAAATATATGTCTGATCATCACCCGATAAATAACTCTGTTCCATCTCCAATCTATTTGATGACCACTTCCTCAAATTAAATCCTCCGCAACGTAGAAGTGCTATAAGGTCAGCCTTCAACCTCATGGCAGATTGAAGGTCGTGGTGGCCATGAAGTAGATCATCCATATAAAAGCTGGTATTCACCACCTCAGCTGCTTCTGGGAACCGGGAAGCTTCATCTTTAGCAAGCTGCTTCAAGGTCATCATTGCTAAAAATGGTGCGGCCTTGGTGCCGTAAGTGACGGTGGCTAATTGGTATTCCTTCAATGGTTTATTGGGATAATCACGCCATATAATTTTCTGTAAGGCTTGATCTTTTTTATTAACGAGTATTTGCCTAAACATTTTTTCAATGTCAGCAGTAAAGGCTATTTTGTATTGCCTCCAACTTATGATCAATGTTAATAAATCTTTTTGTAAATTCGGTCCACTGTACATAATATCATTTAATGAATATCCAGTCGATGTTTTTGCTGACGCATTAAAAACGACGCGCGTGGCAGTGGTCGTTGACTCCGCACGTATGACACAATGGTGAGGTAAATATGATTCCGGTGTCTGGTTACCGGTGCATTCAAACATATGTTTCAAATATATGTATTCATGAATGAATTGTTTATAACTTTCACAAATCAATTTATTTTTGGTAAATCTATTCTCTAATTGACGAAATTGAGCTATAGCTTTGGTTTTAGAGTCACCCAATTTGTCTTTCATATCTGGTTTTAGTGGTAATCTAACAACATAACGCCCATCTGACTGGCGCTTCGTATGCAACTGGTAATGTTGCATACAGTATTGATCTTGGCTGGACATATCAGATGAATTTTCTGAGATATCCTCTATCTCCCAAAACCTTTGAATGTTACTTATATTGACCGTAACAATATTACAATGACTCTGTGTTGCAACAGAACCGCTTAATATCCAACCCAACTCGGTATTCTGGGCAATCGGTTGAGATATGCTGTTACGAATAAAACCGGGAAGTAATATTAACTCGTATACTTCTACACCCAATATCAAATCAATGGGTTTACTTATGTTGAACTCCGGGTCCGCCAGAGATAATTTTTCTATATGCGGCCAGGTTGGTTTTCTAAATGACTGACTTGGTAAATTGTCGACAACATGCTTCATAACATATGCTTCCGAATCAATTGTAAAGTCACTGTAAAGAGACGATATTGTAATTTTAACAACTCCTTTACTGTTGTTAGCCTTTGAACCCACTCCCACCACCATGCAGTTGCGTTTAACACGGGGTAGTCCTAACAATTGAGCTGCATTTTCTGTGATTAATGATGACTCAGCACAGGGATCAATAAGTGCACGCATAAGATAATTACAGCCATCTTCCGATTTAATGTTGACCTTAGCGGTGGCTAACAACTTCGGTAAAGTTTCTTGAGGCGCCTTTGATATACATAATATGTTTGATTTCGGCGTCTCCTTTTGTTTAGTAGCACAAGAAGTAGACGGAGCGTATGTCACGTAGGCATTGTGTAGCAATGTGTTGTGGCTATCGTTACAAAAGCGACATGTTTTTTCGGAAGTACAATTTTTTCCGAAATGATTTATTAAACAGTTTTTACATAAATCGTTATTGTCAATTATTTTTCGCCTTTCCTCGGGCATTGATTCTAAGAACAATTTACATTGAAACAATGCATGCTGGTTATTGCAGATTATGCATTTCCGGTGTTGCGAATTCCTTATGGTTGACGATTGGTTTACAATAATAGGTTTTAATTGCGAAGTTTTATGCATTAAATTATTATTAGGTAATTTAAATGAATTTCTATTTTTATTATAGTTGTCTTGATATTGTAATTGTTTAGGCTTGATTAAATCTTGTTTTCTTCGTGAAGACTCCAATGATATAAATTTTGTTTCAAGGAAATCTAGAAATTCGGTAATTGTTGCTAAATCTCTGGGGTTCTTTAGCGACTCGATATAATCATGGTGGGTTTCTGTATCCAATTTCTGCGATAGTATATACACTATAAGAGGATCCCAAGACGTTATGTCCACCCCCATGGCTTTAATGGCATTGAGACACTCGTTGGTAGTGTCATGTATTTTCTTTATTTGCCCAGCTGATTGTTGTTGCATACTAGGCATCGATAAAATAATTTGAATATGAGAGTTAAATATAATTCGCATATTATTATAACGATGGTTTAGAATATCCCAACAAATTTGATAGTTATCGGAACTTATGGTCAAGTGCTGAACTAATTTCGACGCTTCTCCTCTCAATTTATTTTTTAAGTGTTGCATTTTCTGAGCGTTCGGTAATGAATTATTGCTATGTATGGTTTCATTGAACAAATCCTTAAAAGATATCCATTGTTGGAAATTTCCGCTGAACGTTGGTATGTCCAAATGCGGCGTTGATTTCTCTCTAAATGAGACCGAGCTCATTTTATTGTTTACTGCCTGCCTCTGTACTCTACTGTACTGTGTAACTGTGTAACTCTTAACTTAAATGATAATTACCTACAGCCCGTTTCAAAACTTCTGGATATGCTTTATTTAGCTTATCTATGACTGAATATCTAGGCTATCAGCGACTTTATCAGCAAGAAATACTGGCTATTAGACTGTCTCAAATTATAAGAAACATTGCTAGGTATACAATATACATATGACGTTACCTACTACCCAAAAATTCAGAACTTTTGAATGCATCTTTCTTAAAATGAGTGAAACCTCTTTGCAATTAATTCCAATTAATTAGTGCACGTACAAAGTAAACGGACTTGAATTCATATGCAAATGTTTACCTCTTAATTTCGTTAAGTGCAAGGCCTATACCTACGAACGCAAAAGTCCTGTTTAATATTCCAAACGGAATGGAACTTTTACCTAATGTGAATTTGTATAGTTTTATTGTTTACTAGCTTACCGCCCGCGGCTTCGCCCGTTTTGTCTAAAACCTAAAATTATAAAATATTATAGTCTTAGATCATTAAAACCTTCCTCTTGAAACACTCTATCTATTTAAAAAAAACCGCATCAAAATACACAAGATTTAAGCATATAAAGGGACTTAGGGATAGAGAAAGCGACTTTGTTTTATACTATGTACCTAGTAATTAACTGCAAATGTAGTTTTAGATCAATAAATCTATTATGTAGGAATGATACATACATACGTAATTAGAACATGCAACATATACACGTGGGAAGAACATCAAATAAGAAGAAGAAGAAGAAAACAAAACGATTCATTTAATTACTATTTGACGCGATATCTTGGTCACAATCAGATTTGACATACTCAATGAAAAGAGTATATTTATCATAGTAATCACAACTCAACAACCAAGTGAAAAAACTATACAATAATACACAACCAATTACCGTATCCAATCAAAGACATCAATTCCTCCTTGACAACATAACGAATAAAGACATATAATTTAGCAATAGACAGTAGCAGACTAATATTTTAAGCGGCCCACCCTTGAAATCACGGCAGACATGGGGGCCCCGCTATCGCCGGTAATTACTTCGAGGTAATGCTATAGGGGGACTCTCAGACAATATATTACCCACATAATTCAGCAAAAACTTTTTCATTTTACCTAGCCTATTGTCGAGTGGCACTTAATTACGTGAAACAGACGAATGACTACGAACTATTTTCATATACTGTCTGCTTCATGATTGTAAAAGGGACGTCAATACATAATCATTAGGTAAAAGAGAAAGACAACAAATGTTACTTACTATTTGCTAGTTGAACAGCGTCTTCACAAAATCTCGCGAGAATAAAATATAAACTTTAACACTATCTGTTTTATTTTAATTGTTTTACACTGTCTCTGAATGTTGACGTCATTCAACATATTATATTCAATCAATGTATATTTTCGATAGTCAGAAGGACAAACGGTCAACGAACTCTAGGTACCTATACAGTATACACCTACCTACAGCACGACAGCAGATATTATGTCAACAAATCATAAAAATATATCACTTCGATTGCAGCCGATGAATCATCGAAGTGTCGCGGACCTTGCGTGATAAATTTTACGGCTTTTTAACCGCGAAAAAATAATGAAATTGATTATAATAATCATATAACTACTACGATAATTGAAACAAAGAAACAAACAAAAAACAATCATAAAACAAACAATAATATGCAGTAACAAAACATAAAACTTTCTATATGGCTACCTATTTTTATGTGTATTTATTGCTACCCTTTTTATTTATTACAGTACCTATAGTAATAGACAAAGAAATTTTTATATAAAAAAGGCATTGGCTCCGTTATTTGAAAAACGATCGACACGACAAAAAAGTTGAACCAATTAAGCCAAGAAAAGATTGAAGAAGACTATTATTATAAAAAATAATCGTATACAATGCTAACAATAGACTTGAGTAAAATAGCTGTATATTATGCACGCTATTAAATTTTATTAAAAAAAAATATTCTAAATACTAATTCTATTCGACATACAACTTAAACCGGCTACTCACATAGCTGCAGCAGGGGCAATTTTGAAATTGGACTCTTAATTGGCTCCTTAATTTTGATGTGTTGCCCATGCGGCAGGTACGTGAGTAGCCGGCCTTAGGAGCCCCTCTGTATCTCGTCTAGTTTTAGCTGCCTCGATGTAGTTGCGTCCTATTTTATTCGACAGATTAGATCTAGCCAATTAGTGCATTTGATACAAATACTAAATGTATTTATTTTATGTATGTTCAAAGCGATTCAAAGAAAAACAAAATTTTATCTTAATTCGCCGTTGCCCGTTACATACCAAAACTATAAAATAACCGTAAAACAGATATGAAGACGTAAATAATTCTACCCGTGAACTTTCTTAACAACTACACTTAATTATCCATTTCTCTATCAAAAAACACTACTTTTACGAAACTCAATATATTCCCAATCAGTCCTAGAGTCACACATCGTAAATATGAATGGAGTTCCGTACATCATTTATGAAACTTCTCCCTAACGTGCTGGCCACGGACAATTCGCTATAGCGAAAATTCGCGCGGCGCGACTGGCGGCGCGTCTTGCGAATGAATCAAATGTATGGAAATGTACTGGGCATGCCACGCGCAGCGGCGACCAGCGAGACGACCGGCGAATTTCCCCGAGCGAATCGCGCGGCACGACTAGCGATCGAAACAAATGTATGAGTTATTACGGCGCAGGCCACGGAGTCGAGCGGCAGACGCGGCGACTACTCCCGGAGCGAACTTAATTTAAAATAGTTTGTTTTTTTTTCGCGAAAATGGAGACGGAAGCTTTTATTGCAGAAATTCTAGCTAGACCAGCTATTTGGAAGTCTAGCCACCCGCAACATAATTTTTCATCATGCCTATATTTTTCATATTTTTGGTGGAATTCTCCGTCTGTAACACGATTTCTATTTAATTCGTGTACTCCACTATATCTTCCAAACATTAAATCTTGAGCAAAAAAGCTGCTACTCTCCAAACAACGTCGGGCTAACTTTGATAAAGCCATCTCGTCTCCTCGTCTACACTGGTCGCGGCGGCGAACGCAACTGCCCGTGGCATGCTTACCGCGCCGCGCGAATTGCCGCGCCGCCAGTCGCGCCGTCGGTCGCGCCGCCGGTGTCCGTGGCCAAGGTGTTATTCTTATCAACGTCGCCCATGTTTCAAGGGCCATCCATAATTTCGATAATATTTAACCACACCATTACAATATCAATTGATCTTTTCGCAATAAAATATTGAGTATTTGAACTCTAAAAAAGCTTTGTGAAAGCAACATACAATCGTTTGAGCAACTGAAAATACACATAGCATCCGCTATTGCCCGATCGCGAATCGCAAGCTGTATTTAATTGATACGAAACATAGTTCTATCTCCGGCTAGTTACTGCTAACATCGAGCCACTGTTTCTCTTTATCAATAACGAGCTATAAAAGCATTCATTGTGCCCGTTAACACCTTACTGAACAATGCGATGGCTCCTGTCTTTTCTTTTCACGGTAACTCGACGATGTCCTTTATTTTTGCCCCTTCTCACGCTCAAATAAACTCCAATAAAAGAGACGCTCAGTATTGTCGATTAACAAACAATTTCCTTTACAATAAAGTTTTATTTTTCACTCGATTTATTGTGCCCGCTCATTGGGTTAGCGTTTTTGTTTGGTAAATGGTAAAAGGCAGGCAGGTTTCAGGTAATAAGTTAATCGAAATTAATTCAAATATATCGCACAAAAATTCATATTTATTTGAACAAGAATCTGATTAAAGGTCTGCTAAATTAGATCAGTTAACAGACTCCTTGAGTAGTTCGATGCTAGATTGCAGAGAAAAATAGAGGGTGTCTAAATGTTCAATCGATTGAAATGTTAAATATAATGTTTTACTAGCTTGTTATCATATTCCATTTAGTTAGCAAAGCGCCCATTAAACTTTAATCACTATTATAATAATATTTAATCACTATAATTTATGTTTTTATGTCTACACCAACGCATCAGGTAAAATACATTTTGTTCCATTATGCAAATGATGCGAAACCTTATTGCAATAATTTAAAACTTATCTCAAAACGAATGCAATAATATAAGTGGGTACGATGATTAAATTTTAAATATCAAGCGTCACCTGTAGGCGTAATATCCTTACAGCGCGGTCGTTAAAATAATTAAACACACCTTTAGGTACGTAATAAATGTAATTAACATTGAATGAATTCAGGTGTTGTTGAACTTAAAGCTGTTTTGACCTGAGCGTTTCCGGCGATTGTTACACGATCTGTCGCCGAAACGGGACCCTTCGGTGGGTTCTGTATATGGGCTTGCAGACATGTGTGATGTGCATACGGCCTTATTGATATAGCGAATATTTGATTGGCTTTTCGATTTGTGGGGTGAAATTCGTGTGAACTGTGAAGTCAGTAGGGAGGAATAATTTGATTCATAGTTTATCACGAAACATAAAAATTGTTGTAAATAATAAGAATTCGTACATATGTTTATCTTACGTGCGACTTTATCGTCGATAAAAAAGCACAAGTACTTAATTTTTTTTTGGGATTAGGCAAGCATTTGACCATCGCTTCGCCTGATGGAAAGCGACAAGCGTGGTCTAGGATGGAGCATGTTTGCCTAATTAATCCCTATTCACATTACTTTTGAATAAATCCAGATTGTAGTTACTGGGGGAAACGGAAGTACGTACTTGTTATTTAAAGATATCTTAACGTTTCTTAGTGTTCCTACAAAATAAGAAAGTGGTGGATGTGTTTTTCAACAAACAATTCACGATTATATGCGTCCACGTTTCTTTTATGAAGTTTTATAGGTTTAAAAAAAAACAAAGATTAATTTTGCCCGACAGTGATGAAATCCAACGGTCCATATGGGCCTTTATATATTTGGTATATTTAGCGTTTTTATGTTCTTTACGTATTCCAGTGTCTAAATATTATTTTCCTTGTTCCCAGGGCAGTGACGGACCCTCGCGACGGGCGGCGAGTGGCCCTCAAGAAGCTGCCAAACGTGTTCCAGTCGCTGGTCTCCTCCAAGCGCGTCTTCCGCGAGCTCAAGATGCTCTGCTTCTTCAAACATGAAAACGTGAGTTGGTGGTTTCATCTTACAAAATATTACCTATAGCTCAGGTAGGCGAATAGGTAGGTTATAGGGATATATACATAATAGGGTGAGAAGAAAAACATATGTTTACCAAAAAGCGCGTTAGACCTATGTGTATTTAAGAATTTTAAATTATCATACTGATAGAAAAATATTGTTGGTCAAACTTAAATTTACTCTTTTAGGATTGTGGTATGTTTTAACTT
This sequence comes from Colias eurytheme, assembly GCA_907164685.1. NCBI lineage: Eukaryota > Metazoa > Arthropoda > Insecta > Lepidoptera > Pieridae > Colias > Colias eurytheme. The sequence goes on along the minus strand of CAJQZN010039693.1, from coordinate 5,112 downwards.
TTATATGATGCATACCCACTTGTAAAGCTATACGAGTTATATATCTACAATTCGGTTTGATATTTATTCATATAATATTTCAAATAGGGTATTTCGTTTTTGTATGCATGTATGATGCATTTGTACAAAATAATATGTAGTACTAGCGGTCCGCCCCGGCTTCGCCCGTGGTACATATTTACGTTTTCTCTACATAAAAACCATCCTCGTACTTCAAGGAATATAATAAAAAAAGAATTATCGAAATCGGTTCAGCCGTTCTCGAGTTATGCGCTTACCAACACATTTTGCGATTCATTTTTATATATAAGATGTACGAAAATCGACAGATGTTGAAAAACTGTAGAGAACATTGTATTTTACGCACAATGTATGCGCACATAAGGCTCCAACGATGCCTATAACATGTTTTATGTTAATGTATCGACGGGCCGAACCCATAGTAATGGCGGATAAACAAGGGCTGATCCTTTTCTTTGGCTATCCACTTGTGAACTAGGTCTAAACCTTTTTCTAGATATATTTTATGATTTTGGCGTTAAAAAAATATGGAAATGCGAGTTTGAAATGGGTAATAATCGCGTCTCAAAAATGAGTTTTTTTATTATTTTGATTTAGATATAATATCTTATTCTGGCTTTCACGAAAATAAATTATAATATTTAATAGAACGTGTGAAAGCATTAATTCCTACTTAATTACCGTAAGCTTTGCATAATCTAATTTTACTCGAGTTCCCCTTGAAGTTGGAGTGGGATGAACAAGAAACTTTTGTGTTATCAAAGTTAAATTTATAAATTCAATTTCTATGGCAGCTCGACTTTCAGGAAATATTTATTATCGTTTTAAGTGTATTTGCATGTATTGCTTTATAGTTATAAGACATTTTTAAGATTTCCGAAGGAGGTACCTACAAATGATTGAAAATTAAAACTATTTCATCATACAAGGATACTTACATAAGTTGTATCATCACTACATAGTATAAAACAAAGTCGCTTTCTCTATCCCTATGTCCCTTTGTATGCTTAAATCTTGAAAACTACGCAACGGATTTTGATGCGTTTTTTTTAATAGATAGAGGGATTCAAGAAGAAGGTTTTCGTATATAATTTAATATGTTTGAGACAAAGCGGGCGAAGCCGCGGTCGGAAAGCTAGTTGTTATTAAAAACTAAACTGCTCATATGAACTAATTGATATCGGACATTTTGTTATTCGCTGGTGTACCAATTAATTACTTCATCACCAACTTGTATAATTTTGATTCAAAACGTACGTTTCATATCAAATATTTATAAACGAAAAACATTGACGGGCATTTTATCATCATACATTTAAACTGGCTATTTTAAATATGATACGTGTATATTTGTTAATCACATTAGTGTTTAATTTTTAATCCGATCGTCGCTTATTTATTATGGCATAATAATTGCGGTCGGTGCGTAATTTATTCAATTCAATGTGTGCTCTATCGATCATCGAATTGTTTGCGGTAATCTCGCATTTGTCACTCGCCAACAAACAGAATTTGTATTGGGATGCAGAATTGAATGGTTGTGTGCGTGCGTGCGATTCGGTGCGAACGTGGTAAAGTGCCTCGTCAGAGCCACGCGTGCTGCGAGCGTGGGAGTTGGGACCCTTGTATATAATTGTGATGTTAATGTCTGTATTAGTATTATCTCTTATATATAAAATTCTCGTGTCACAATGTTAGTCTGCATACTCCTCCGTAACGGGTGGACCGATTCTCATGAAATTTTCTGTGCATATCGGGTAAGTCTGAGAATCGGCCAGCATCTATTTTTCATATGTACCACGGGCGAAGCCGGGGCGGACCGGCTTTATCTTTATATATTTTGAGTTGATAGTGTATGTATTTTTTCCGTAAAATTATATCTATTACGTATAACGACATGTATAATAAATTGTTTCCGTTATTGCTTTTATTATTGCCATTTATCACCGTAAATCGGGTTAAAAGCTAATTTGAGCCTGTACAATTAATCCTCATCAAATGTAGTTTATCTCTACAGAGACATATATCATTTACAGAAACATGTACAACTAAAACCGCGAAACCACCTTCAATTTTAGATATTATGTACTATGCCTAACTATAACTAGGTATATAAGTGTGTTATGTATACGTTTCTATGTTTAGATATCACTAAAGAACATGTACTAGACATACTCATTGATATATTATAGTTAAATTTAATTCTGTTTAAAAAAATTCATTTCTTCATTGAAAGTTACTGATTTCGAAATGAAACAGTTTTCTTCATAAAACGATAAGTTTTTAATTGTACTTTGTATTACATCATTCTCTGATTGAAGACCAGATGAACTCAAAGACCGCAATTAAAAAGTATTAGGCTAGATTTTTATTTGGAGAGCCTGAGAGTAAAAACCGAATTCAATAATTTACAGTTATTTTTTAACATTCCACAACATTTCAAAAGGTGCTTGAATAGGACCAGTATTTTAGTTTTGTAAACGTATTGATATTGTTTGCATGCCGTTTTTAATATAGACACGATTCAAAGAATTATGATCGCAATTTTGTTGCAGGTACTGTCGGCGTTAGACATCCTTCAGCCGCCAAGCCTCGACTTCTTCCAAGAAATGTATCCTTTTATTATATCTAGATAGGTTTTATTCTAGGTCGTTTCAAGTTTAACTGGTGCGTTGACCCCACTAACGGTTGGAGGCGTCCGAGTCCCGTTGTTCCCGCTTGTTCTAACTCCTATAATATTCTGCCGTCCTGGTACTTACGTTGTACTCCTGACATATAAATACTATGGAATTGCGTATATTTTCTTATAAAATTAACATAGGAATGTAGCAACGTGCTATCTGTTTTGTTAGTTTCACATATTTTGAAATATAAATATGATTAATGCATAACATTTGCAAACATAAATTTAAGACGTTCCTATAACTTACCTGAAATTAATTACAAATATTCGCCTGACACTTCATATTTGTAACGTCGCGACAGGTCGCCAAATATTATATGTACTTAATATATCGTAAAAAGATACCTTACTATTACGATTTATATCTTCTAAGTATCAAACTTGTGTTTTGAAGGAATGCGTTACTTTGTTCCCTACTACATTAATACATTAATGTAGTCTAAATAAAGAAAATGCCAATGTCCTATGTATGTAGAACACATACGTAGGCACGTGTATACATGGATACGTGTGTAGGTACATTAGTGTTAATGACACCCGCAAGGACACGATCGAGTCGCTCCGGGGACGTTCCCTTCCTTCAGGCATCCCTTTGTTCCGAGCTGGCCTTGACGAATATTCACCCGACGTTAGAAATATTTCCTCTATATTGTAGCTGTTGAATTTATTCCGGTAGCGAATATATTTGTACGTTCTATATAAATAACTGGATTATTTTTGAACGGTGTGTATGGTTTTATAAGGAAGGATTGCTTTTTATTCGTAAAATGAATCTTTGTCGCATTGATCATATAGAAATCCAGTGCCCAAATGTAGACTTACTTGAGGATTTATGTTACTTCAACGTATAGTTGCTAAATAAGAAATTATTAAGATGATGAAACAAAAAGCACTTCATAGTTAATATAGTTTTAAGGCCGCTGCATACGTGACGGGATTTTTTCCGGACGGGACGTGACGGGAAGTTTTGGAAACATCGTTGCATACAAAATGTATCCAAAAACGTATATGTCACGGGAACATCGACGGGCCGGGAACGTGGACGGGAAAAATATCGTCACCGACGATGTTTAGCACGTCCCCGTCCCGTCCCGCCCCGTGCGTGCCCCGTCCCGCCCGTGATTTCGCTACGTATGCACAGTCGCTCCGTTCGTGCCGGAGAGATAATAGTGACGCCTTCCAACTCCTATCGAAAATGGACGATGAAAAACTGATCGAATGTGTACGCTCATATCCAGCTTTGTATAATTTAACGAACCCACAATATTTAGACACAAAATATAAAAATTATTTATGGCGTAAAGTTGCTGTGGAATTATCATTCAGTGAAAACGGTTAGTGTTGTATCCTTACTGTACCATCACAGTATATATTTAATAATATTTTGCATGTACACAAAAGCTCTGACTTACACACACGAGTAGGAGATAGACACGATTATGGCACAAGGAACAAGAATAGAATTGAAATGCCATTTTTCCGATTAGCTAAAGTTAAAAATTCATTTATGGGTCAAGGTATACGCTTATACAATAGAATTCCTCACAATATTAAAGAGTTTAGTAGTTCTAAATTTAAAAATTACATAAAAAATGTACTAGTTCAGAGAGCGTACTACAGTATTCAGGAATATATGGACGATAAAGACCCATGGAGGGTTGTCGCGTAAAAACCACAGGACAGTTCTTTGGCATATTATGTAGTTAGGTAGATATAAGTTACATATTATGTAAATTTATTGACATTATTTAAAAGAGCAACTATGGAGTTTCTTGCCGATTCTTCTCCATAGATACTGCTTTCCGAATCGGTGGTAAATGTTAAAAATACTATGTAATGACGATTCGAAAGTGCTACTAAATAGTAGTCTAATTGAATAAATGAATGTTTGAGTTTGAGTTTGTTATTTTAATGAATACATATAGTTATTGTGGTATTCCTAACTATAGTCCTTTTTACCTATGATGATTCCTGTGACACCTCATCGTGTTCTGAATTACGTATTTTATGTTTAAAATGCCAAAATAATTTTATTTGCAGAATGTAGATTACAAAGATGTTAGGCAGGTACATATTACATAGACTCTTAAACATTCTGGCTCGTAATTGAGCATGCAAATATATTGTAAATTACAATAAATAATTTTATATTACACAAAACTAGATCCCATTACAAAATTATAACAGCTATTATAAATTTAAATATTATAAATAATCTTAAATATATTATTAATTAAACTATTATAAATCCATCTTTCGTTGTTCACAACACTAGCACGTTAGATCAGAATCACGTCACGGTGCGTATGCGTTTGCACCACGTTCCCGTTGTGAACGAGGCAATCACGTGCCCGTCCCGCTCACGTCCCGTCCGAGGTATTTTCCCGTCACGTATGCAGCGGCCTTAA
>CAJQZN010039692.1:11949-78096 GCA_907164685.1 Colias eurytheme | reverse complement strand
CTAGTATAGTATAAATAGCAACACATACCTTTTGAGAAAAGAAGTTGTTTAGGTCAAACTCAAACTCAAACATTTATTTATTCAATAAGACTTTTTCTAGAAGTACTTTTGAATCGTCATAGCATATTTTAACATTTATATCCTCCTGGTCAGCCAGTATTAAAAAAAAAACTTAAAATATTCACTGCACTCTTTATTTAATTATTGACCAAAATATAAATCTTATATATAAAAATGAATCGCAAAATGTGTTGGTAAGCGCATAACTCGAGAACAGCTGAACCGATTTCGATAATTCTTTTTTTATTATATTCCTTGAAGTACGAGGATGGTTCTTATGTAGAGAAAACGTAAATATGTACCACGGGCGAAGCCGGGGCGGACCGCTAGTATAAAATAAATATGTTTAGTATATCTCTTTCCACAACAACTTAATAATATTCCAAGAGTATAAGCAAAATACAGTGTAGAATAACAAGAGAGACATTGTAAATACTATACATGCAAATGTGCCAATATCACAGTCATTTTCTATACGAGAATATCCATAAACTAACAACAATGTCTCTGTGTCTTATTGACCTGTAGGTATATGATATACAGGGTGTAATGGTTAAGTGTGTACAGGCGATTTTTCCGTAAATATTGCAGATATCAAAAAACTTTAAACTGATATCGAAAGCCCTATAACTATAAATGAATAAAATGACAATAATAGCTTTTTAAAAATAAAACGGGAAATATCCAAAATTTTTACATAATATATAATTTCCCATACATTTTGTATTCAAAGCAAATGTTCGAAGTGACATCCTCGTTTTGGATTACCATTTTACTCCACATCGAGCTCCGAAAGAATTTTTCAAATTGACAAGTAGTAGTATTGACGGACAAGTAGTTCTTGAGATTATCGAGTTCAAACAAACAAGCTATTCAGTTGTATAATTTAGTACTAGCTTTCCGCCCGCGGCCTTCACCCGCGTTTTCAAAGAAAAACCCGCATAGTTAGGATTTCCGGGATAAAACCTATCCTATGTGTTAATCCAAGTTACCCTCTATATGTGTGCTAAGTTTTATTGTAATCGGTTCAGTAGTATTTGCGTGAAAGAGTAACAAACACACACACATCCTCAAAAACTTTCGCATTTATAATATTAGTAGAATAGATATTATAGTATAGATACGCAAGTAAAGGTAAATAAATGTAAGTCCAAAAAAGCCCAATGAAGTGAGAATAGTTCTCAAAGAAAGTTCATTGAGTGGAAGTTGAGTAAGGTGTCAAGTTATTCTCCACTTTCTTAATGCTTTTTATGGTCATTGGTTTGCTTCAAACAAACTTGAACTCAAACTTAAATCATTCAACTGAATATCTTAGAATTTTTAATCAACCACCATCACCCGGTTTTATCTGGTTTTAAATAGAAAAAAGACGTGTGGCACTCGGGGACTGCCGCGGTAAAGCTATTGCATAGCATGCCTTCAAGCCACACCTCCGCGCCCGTCGGAGTGGGGAGCGTGAGGTTTTTCGTTACTAAATTTCCGGATTCGGTCCCCGCGCTCAAGGCCCGCGATAGAAGCTATGCAATAGCTTAAAAATATACACATGAAAATACAAGTGACATAGAATCTCTTCCTTTTTTGGAAGTCGGTTGAAATATAGTCTACGTCACTCAGGAATAATGTAGATTTCTGCTTGTTTAATAATTTTTGAAATCGTGAGAAATAAACATATAAAATATCTGCTCTATCTAGTAAACAGTACACTATTTTCCAGAACATTTTTGCTTAGATGAATCGATTAAAAACTCCATGACTGAAATAGTAAATGATTTAAAAAAAATTTAACAGTTAACAAATGAATTATGAAAACTATTAATTTCAAGCGATAATAATAAATATGTATTATCAATTGAGAGAATTTTATCTGTTTCGAAATCGGTTCAGCCGTTATCGAGTTTTGCGCTTACACATTTGGCGATTCATTATTACTATGTATTATATAGACTAACTAGCGGTTCGCCCCGGCTTCGCCCGTGGTACCTACATGTTTACGTTTTTTTTCATAAAAACTATCCTATCTCTCCTAAGTATCTCTCAAGTTGGATCGAACTGCATATGGTGTGCGAATTTTATTATATAATCAGTTAAATGGTTTAGGAGTCCATTGAGGACAAACATTGTGACACGAGATTTATATATACCTACATATTAAGATAAGATTATATAGCTTAGTTATATAGATTAGATTTCTCTTTCAAAAATAATTGCTTGTCATTGCGTATTACTATATCCATTTTAATTGTTACATTAGCGAGGTCAATACCCAAAAGTCCTACAGCGATTAGTAACAACATCAAAAGCCGAACCGCTTAATATGTTCCATTATTGGTACATACAGAATTAGTCCAATTATGTCAAATCTGGATCTGCTGAGTCCTAAGTCCTAACTTGTTATGCCCGTTAATGGGCTAAGATGACTTGCTTGCCTCTGTGTGGTTTACTTAGACCGTCTAGAACTTGTGATGTTGGATTTTGGACCTTATTATTATGAAGGTAAGGTTGCAATTACTTTAATTTATGTGTCAAATTAACTCGTTATTCCCTTGAATTTTGCACCTTATTACTTTCACTTTTAAAGTTACAATTGCTTTATGTTTACACTTCATTAGAGAATTAGTGATTCTATTGAATTTTGCACCTTATTAACTTAAGTGTAAAGTTTAGATTCCTTTGTGTTGATACTTTATTGCCTTCGTTTGAGTTACTATTGCTTTTTAGTGTTTCTTTTAACGGTGACTTAATTTCGTGAGATTTGATGTTTTTATTATAGGCAGTTTCATTTATTACATTTCAAAACAGGGAATGTTGTTTAAGCTGTTAAAAATATCGCCTCTTTACTACTGTTAAAGAGGAAATATTTTTTTATATTTGTGCCGGATACACTTATAAATAAGGTGCTGAATTAATGTCAAAAACTCTTATATAGTACTAGCGGTCCGCCCCGGCTTCCCCAGTGGTACATATTGCGCAATAAAAGGTAGCCTATGGTCTTTCTCAGGGTCTAAAGATTATCTGTGCCATCACATCATCTTTTCGATATCAGATTTCATCAAAATCAGAAGAGTAGTTTATACGTGAAAACGATAAATACATACGTACAAACCTTTCCTCTTTATAATATTAGTTAGTATAAATAAATCAAAGTCGCTTTCTGTATACCCCGGCCCTATGTATGCTTAAATCTTTAAAACTACGCAACGGATATTGTTGCGGTTTTTTTTAATAGATAGAGTGATTCGAGATGAAGGTTATAGTATATAATTTATTAAGTTTTAGACAAAGTGGGCGAAGCCGCGGGCAGAAAGCTAGTATCGTATAAATGCTATAATTTATAGATTTTCATTAAAAAGTTATAAAACTCTACATGTATCGTTAAATTATTATTTCATAAGGTTCACTTCACAGAATAACATTGCATATTAATTACAGAAGCTGGATATTGCGCCTAGGAGCAGTTTGGCTTAATAACTGAGTCTAATAATATTCACAGTGCTTGAAGGCCTACAATCTTGGCTAGGGTAGGTATATCGGATAGTGATAATTCACTGTTATTTACGACTGTTATAAATCACTGTGATTTTATGTTAAAATAACATAACAGCTCGTAGTGTTAAAGCTAGTTGGTTTGTTAGTTTGTTACTTCTTTCTTAAATTGAAATACTAAAGGAATATGAAAATATAATTATGAGTCGGAATTCGGAATCTTAATATTGCATTGGTAAAAAGGATCATTTACTTTATATGAAACGAATTATTACAATGCTACATTACAATTTTAAATATCTGTTTAAATCACATCTATAATGACATAAATACTAATTAATCATTTGATATAAGCTATATCACTAGAGCTGAATTCATCACTGTGATTTTCCAACAGTGATATTTCACTCAAAATAACAGTGACGTCACAATAAATTCTAGCATCTAAGCCTAGATTCGACCTTTCAACTAGCTTTAGGCCACGTATCTAATGACGTCACGTGCGGGTATTCAAAGACCCCAACTTATGAACAGTAATCCTCCCATTTTGGGACCCTGTCTGAATTCCTGAGGAATTTATTTAAAAAATCGTGAACGTGATTCGGGTAGCGATGTTCGGAAGGTGTAAACGGCTGTTTAGATTCAATTATAATGCAGATAAACATCAGAATGTATTGATACGATGTCGTGATGTTCAACTCGAAGGGATGGCGTTAATTAAGGTTTGAAAGACGTCCTGATCTAAGTAAATGGTGTTGCGTTTTAGATTGTTAGTAATTATTTGTTAAAGTCCCATGGAAATAAGTGGCAAATATTTCATAAAAAATAGTGTATTAAAAACGGGAACCTTCCTTTTAAATTCACGTATTAGAATATTAAGGACGTGTAGAGTTAGAGTTAGGCTCTACATGAGATCTGATAACTTCTTCGGAGCTCTAAAATTCCATTCTCCCAATATTTTACATAAAAATGTTCTAGTAAGGGTAAATTATTATTTATTTCCACGTATTTAGTATACAAAAAATTATATACAAACTGGTAATAGGATGGTATTATAAAAACATATTTTAAGGGAATCAAACCCACTATAATTTACAGTCAAAACCACGTCATTGCCAGAGTACTTAAATAGGAACCTTAAGAAAAACTCCATTACCTAATTAACTAGTGGTAAAATCTGATGTAATTACTGAAATTAGTGTAAAAGAAGGATCCTAATTATATAGACCAGTAATGAGGATACTGTAATATTACTCTTGAATGGCTACATGGATATATAGAACTGGATGTGTCAGTGAAAATGAACAATTGAATCGTTTTCGAACAACAACATTATCTAATAATTTAATGTGAGGGTTAATGGCAAAGTGATAATCAATTTCACGAAAAACTTGTGAAGCATTCTATTTCCTTCACTTTCTTTTAATATTTATGATAGGGTGCATATTTGATATCCAGATAGTTTGAAATGAAGTTCTTAGTTATCATTTGATCAAGATCAATAATAATTAGTGTTAAAACACAATTGAATAAAAAACATCATATTTTATTCTAGAAAGAAGTTTTGTATAACTGAACAAAGTAAAAGCACGTTTCGATTTTATCATTATAAAAATTTTATTATAACCTGAAAATTAAATCTTAATTTATTAAAATTTGTCACATCTAGATACCCTATATCCATGTTGAAGGACTTAATAGATGTAATGGTTAGTGAAACGTTTAGCCGTACTTTCTTTGCAATTACTTTTTCATTGTTACCGAGTTTCTGAGGGAGATGAGAGGAACGATTCTTCACTGAGAATGGATGGAATTTATGTTGTTGTTTTTGTTGGATCACATCTAGAATACGGGATATATGTGTGTGTTCTTGAAGATATCAAAATCTAAATCAAATCATATAAAAATAAATCATTTGTGAACTAGAGTAGAGTAGGTATTAATATTTATTTACTAAAATTAATTGTTTTGTTTTTATTGCCGCAATTTGCTGATGTATTTGACTGTTAAAATACAGCCATCAGATGTTTCGTATAGAAAAGTCTGTTAGTATTCATAATTATAATTTAAACATAAAATTAGGTAAGTTATATAACACTATATTTTATTTAAACTAACTAATATGAAAGAAAAATAAAGCCAAAAGCCTGTGTTAAAATACATAATAATCAGTCTCAGTTTTTATACCAATTAAATAGGACACTTACTGTTAGTTTTATAATTAGCGAGTTCCAAAGGCAGTAATAACAAAGAAACACGAATTATTCTCATCGAGATTTTAATACTGGCTTTTCAAAGCTTATTACGATCTCTTTTTGGAAGTGTCTTTTATGCGGGACCCTAATTTTTCACTCATACGTTGCGTTTCGCACCAGATTTAACTTTTATATGAAGGAAAAATGCTCTACTTAATATGGGTGGTGAAGGGTGAGCGTAAATGGAAATCATGGGTTCAGTATAATATTATTAACTATCACATTTATTATGTACGGTGTCTGGAATTTCGTGCTTGATAGTCAATGATGCTTGTGCTCTTCTTGTATAACTCTGATTTCAAATTAAATATCATATATCATATAATTATTAAAAGTAAATATCACTCAATAAACATACAATCTAAATCAAATTCAAATTATTTTATAACTACCCCGACTTCACTCACTTGGTACCTAGGTAAAAAAGGTACCTTGCATATCATATGCGCGTGAAATCTTCATCTGTAACAAATCTGTAAAAATATGCATATACGATCAGCTGGTTTTGCGTGATTAAATAACAAACATCCATTCACCTTCACAAACGTTCACGTTTATAATATTAGAAGGATTTTTATATGTATCATTTTTTCCGCTGAACCCTACAACGTCTCTTTTGTTGTGCCTTGGAATATTAATAACTCGCAACTTTCGAACATTGAGATAATATTACTATACGTATGGAGGAGACACCACGAACAAAATCTGTGCGCCATTTTTTTGCTCTAAGTTTTAAAAATTATTATCTAGTTAGGTTCTTACCGATGAAAGTTATTCCTTTGCACATTTCCGTATTATTTGTATTATTTGTGCAATATCGTAACACACACGAAGGCATATTTGATGCGTTTCACTTTAAAACCATTAAAAAAAACCGCTCAACATACGTCATGTGGCGTATGTTGAGCGGAACATAAGTGATGTAGGCGGTGTCGTCTCCATATATGTATATCTCAATGCTTTCGAATGATCTCGATGACTTAGCGAAAGTGTATTAAAAAGGTTCTAGTAAGTTTTGAATTATGTACTCTTATGGCCCGTGAAATAGGTTTCAATTAATTAATAATTGATAATATTTTAAGAGCAGCAATAGGAGTGTAAAAATGTAATTCCTACTAGCTTTACGCCCGCGGCTTTGCCCACTTTGTCTATAATCTAATAAATTATATACTTAAACCTTCCCCGAGAATGACTCTATCTATTAAAAAAAACCGAATCAAAATCTTTTGCGTAGCTTTAAAGATTTAATAGGATCGGACATACAGCGACAGCGTTTTGTTTTATACTATAGCTATGTCGTGTTTCATTTTCTTGCAATAGTAATAGTAGGGGAGCCCAGGATGCTAAATGTGGATTTACTCGAGCGTCACGGGAACCTATTAGAATTGGTAGATTAGACCATAGCGAGAAAAAAAGGTCCTATAATGTTTTCACTTTTAGCGGTGGGAAGGGTTTTTTGATTTTTTTTAATTTAAAAAAGAAAAAAATTGGCTTGGAAATACTCAAGCGCGTTAGATATTGATATTTTGCATGCTCCAGGACGTCACTGAAAAAAAGTATACGTTAATCTGACGATTTAAGTGGCGATTTAATCGCTATGAAGAAAGGGTAAAAAATTTAAGTAATATTATTCGAGCGCGTCAGATTAATATATGGGGGGGTTAATTACAATATAAGAAGTCCCCATTTCGCTAATCTGACGATTCGAGCTCAACCTTAGGGAATTATGGATTATTCAAATTTTCCAGCGGGGCCCCTGAGCGCACCCACCAACCATAACTGCTCATATTGACTAGAGGTACTAATGAATAGCTAAGGTACCGTCCCTTATAGTAATCTGACGCGCTCGAGTAAATCCCAAAATCCCCTCTTGGGCTCCCCTACTATAATAAAGAAGTAAGTAATCTTCTCTTATATATAAAATTCTCGTGTCACAATGTTAGTCTGCATACTCCTCCGAAACGGGTGGACCGATTCTCATGAAATTTTCTGTGCATATCGGGTAAGTCTGATAATCGGCCAATATCTATTTTTCATATGTACCACGGGCGAAGCCGGGGCGGGCCGCTAGTCTTTCTTATATATAAAAATGAATCGCAAAATGTGTTGGTAAGCGCATAATTCGAGAACGGCTGAACCGATTTCGATAATTCTTTTTTATTATATTCCTTGAAGTACGAGGATGGTGTTTATGTAGAGAAAACGTAAATATGTACCACGGGCGAAGCCGGGGTGGACCGCTAGTCATAAATAAACTGATACATAGAGCTTAGTCATATACAACGCTTGGTCTTTACAAATAATATAAAGCTAAAGTTTGTTCATTTAAACGCGCTATTCTCAGGAACTAACGGAACGATTTCAAAAATATATCGCTTGGTGAGATGGCTAGTACCTATAACATTATATGAAGTATCGTCATAATTCTCTGGGTAAAACTGGTATGTTTAACTTACAGTAATGTACCTACACTATACCAATAGAAGCGGAGCGTGCAAAACCGCGTGTCACAGCTAGTGTTATACAGTCCTTGAAGTATTAAGAAGCTTATTTATAAACTAGATTTCCGCCCGCGGCTTCGCCCGCGTTTGCAAAGGAAAACCCGCATAGTTCCCGTTCCCGTGGGATTTCCGGGATAAAAACTATCCTATGTGTTAATCCAAGTTACCCTCTATATGTGTGCTAAATTTCATTGTAATCGGTTCAGTAGTTTTTACGTGAAAGAGTAACAAACATCCATACATCCATACATCCTTACATCCTTACAAACTTTCGCCTTTATAATATACGTATATTAGATATTAGATGTATTAAAAATTACATTTTCTAAGTATAAAAAAAGAACTTTTGAGTTGACAAGAAATTTCAGTCCATAGTGGCTTTAATATTAAACAGAATCCAAAGTAATCTAAATGCTTTTCAAACAAGGGGCTTCGTCTGCACGAATTTTATATTGGAATCTAAATTAGTTACATTTCTTATGAGTTTCCAAGAGTTTTACATCGTCTTACATTTTTTAAACCATTTTTATTCTAATTCATTTTAACCGACTTCAAAAAAGAAAGACGAATTCGACTGCTTTTTTGGGCTTGTTAGCTCAGAACTTCCAATTGGCTGAACCGATTTCGATGGTTTTTTATGAAGTTAAACTTCTTTAGGCGTGTTGAGAGTAAAATTTCAAGGTCGCGTCATGACAATGCCGTCTCGCCATGGGGTAAGGCGGCGATTTTAGTATGTTTGAAAAAAGAAAAGAAGAAGAAAAAATTCTTGCCAAAGAAGTTTCACTTCTGTCTTCTCTTTTTTTATTTGAAATTTTTCTGTCGGTCTCATTAAAATGTTGTCTTGTTCTATAATTATTGTCATTATTAAGTAGAAGCTGTTACACTCGGCTTTGCTTCTATTGTCAATCAATCAATTTTTCACCTTTTCACAGTGGTAAAGTTATAATAGCATAAAATCGTTGCGACGTGATAGAATGACAAACAAATACACTTTTACATTTATCTACACTAATATTATAAAGAGGAAAACTTTGTTTGTTTGTTTGTTTGTTTGATTGTAATGAATAGGCTCATAAACTACTGGAACGATTTTAAAAATTCTTTCACCATTCGAAAGCTACATTATCCACGAGTAACATAGGTTAGATTTTGTCCCGGAAATCCCACGGGAACGGGAACTATGCGGGTTTTTCTTTGAAAACGCGGGCGAAGCCGCAGGCGGTAAGCTAGTTTATAATAAGTAAGCAAATAATAATATGTATATTAAGTAAGAATTATGTTATCTGTGGTAAGGGTGCACAAGAAACGCCGTGAGCTGAAGCTAGTGTTAAAATAAAAATAGTACTCTAGATCGGCAGAGCAATCTCTTTAAATTTCCGTTTATTGCACTGTATGCGTTCAATTTATAAGAATGAGGATATTTTCTAAGATATTTTCAAATCGACCGTTTACCGTATTATGTATGCCAATTCCTTTTCTATATCCTTTTCTTGAATTGAATAACCATTGTATGGAATTTTAGTTTAAAATTGTCTAGTTTAATGCTATACGTTAACTATTTATTAGGTACTAGAGGTCCGCCCCCGGCTTCGTCCGTGGTACATATTATTTCGCAATAAAAGGTAGCCTATGTCCCTTCTCGGGTATCAAAATATCTCCATACCAAATTTCATGAAAATTGGTTCAGTAGTTTAGGCGTGATTGAGTAACAGACAGACAGACAGAGTTACTTTCACATTTATAATATTAGTATGGATGTACTATTTTTTGTACCTATATAATAGATTAAAACAAGAGAAGTGACCACATTGAATATTTATAATGGAATGAGCATAAAAACAAACTTAGTGAAACTTTTTTGGTAAGATTCAAAGATACCAAAATCGTCGCCTTACTCCATGACGTGACGGTATTGCAATGACGCGACTTTGAAATTTTATTCTCAACGCACCTAAAGAAATTTCACTTCAATAAAACCTTCTAAAATATTTATTGTGAAGTTATTCCTTAGATAATTTTTTTGGTATTCCCTTCAGTCTTGCTAACGAAATTTTCTTCTGTTAGAAATTTAGAAAGTTTTATCAAATTATATAGTTTTATTACATTGAGCTGGATTCTCTTTCTTAACATAAAATTAAATTACATTATTTTTTCATGGTCAATACATGTGACAAAACTTTTAATTTAAATTAATATTAATTTATACCAATATTATAAAGCTGAAGAGTTTGTTTGTTTGATTGACCGCGCTTATCTCAGGATAGGAACTACTGGTCCGATTTGAAAAAGTATTTCGGTGTTAGATAGCCCATTTATCGAGAAAGGCTATATAAATTATCACGCTAAAACCAAAAGGAGCGGAGCACTGCGGGTCAAACCACGAGGCACAGCTAGTTAGTTATATTGTACTTAGTTAATTATTTGTATCGCATACTTATGCCAAATTATATACTTTTGCAAACTAAAGGCAAATACACAGATACACTTATACACCCTTCGCTTTCTTTAGGAGTTAAAAACAATAGAAAAAGATTTCTAAAAAAGCAAAAGGGAAAAATTGCCCTCTTGGTCGTGACAGGGCAGTCATAACGTTGAGTTTTATGTTTGTAGGGTTGCCAGAATATTATTTAAATTATAATATTGAATGTTTTTGTCGATTCGTGATTTGCAAAAAAAATGCGAATTTACATGTATTTTGTTTTCATGTTTTAGTGTCTCAGCTATTTATTGAAATATTTTACGAACAATGAAAAATTCAAGCTTAAAAGTTCTTGGATATAATATTACTAGCTTTCTGCCTGCGGCTTCGCCCGCTTTGTCTAAAACCTAATAAATTATATACTAAAACCTTCCTCTTGAATCACTCTATCTATTAAAAAAACGCATCAAAATCCGTTGCGTAGTTTTAAAGATTTAAGCATACATAGGGACATAGGGACAGAGAAAGCGACTTTGTTTTATACTATGTAGTGATACGCTAAGCTATTTATTGAAATATTTTACGAACAATGGAAAATTCAAGCTTAGAAGTTCTTGGATATAATATTATGTTGTCTGCTACTGAGCTCTTTTTATTAATATTATTTTGAATAATTCCGTGTGATCTCCGTAAATATACATTATCGATCAAGTCAATACCTATTGCAGAATTGCTTAAAATTATTTTCTAAATTGAATAAACAATTTGTAGGAATTATTCGGTTATCATCGTTGGTAAAAGTACAAAATATGTAATGACGATTCAAAAGTGCTTCTAGAAGAAGTCTAATTGAATAAATAAATGCTTGATTTTGAGTTTATTTTATGGCTCTATCATTAATTTTAACAAAAGTAGACAATAAATCGCAATCAGAAATAAGAACTAGCGAATTAAAGATGGCGCCGAATTAAGTTTTATCTTTGTATTGACTGGTCAGTTATTATTAGACGCGAATATCAGGTTTTTGCTGGATGTTACGGTACATGTTGTAAATGTAGCGGATTTATAAATGTCTGTAATAGACTCAATTTATTCATTATTCACTAAAGAGGAAATAGGAATAGTACCTTCCCTCGATGCATATTAATTGTTTTCTTTTATATTTTTTGTTTCTATAGCAATACAGAATCTTCATTCATTCATTCATTGTTAAACAATCAATTACTACACTAAAATTGTATACAGACTTTCTAAAATTAATAGTATACAATTCGATACAATAGTTTCTGATATTACAATAATATCTTCAACTCCAGAATATTAGCACAGATTTTATACCTACAAATACGGGTTATTCCAATTTGCCAGTTCTCCTCATTATGCCTGTAACATCACAATCTTCATACATACCTCAGTGTTTGTTTATAACTTGAGCACTATTCACGTTTAAATGTTTTAAAGTACATATAAATTAATATTTTTAGTGTTGTGTATTCGTGAAGTAAGTACATATTTGAAATTACGAGTATATTTATTTGACGGAAAAAGTGCATAAAGAGTTCGATGTAGTGTAAAAGTTTTTATAATTTAATAATTATTTATAATTTTTAGAAATTTGAATAGAAAGCTAGATTATTCCTGAGTGACTCAGGTTTTATATTATTATGGTTTTTTTATTTGTTAAAGAAATATTTATCTGTATGTATGTATCTGTTATTTAGTTGTAATAATACAAAGCTTGTAGAGAGAGAAAGAGTTATACAAAATAATATGATGCGATCCTGTCGCACCTTGAGACATATAAAATCGATTCATTTGTAAAAACAATAACAGTATTTTTAACAGTATTTTAATAGAAATATAAGAAATATTTAAGAATAATTTTTCTTTACAACTTACTAAACACTATTCATATATTCCGTAAGAAAACGACTTTAAAATGCATACGCATTATTTACAAAGACAAATACAAAAAAAATACACTTCGCGCCAAAATAAACCTTCCCACAAGGCATTAAAGTACATTTTTCTCTTCCAGGCTGTCATAGATGAAGACACTTCTATTAATTATATCCATAATATCAATAAGGGCAGATACACAATGGAAACTAGTAGGTGCTCCACTCCTCCATGTACACCCTTGCAATGACACCGCTGATGTGACTGTGGCCTATGAGCCTGGGAAGCCTCCAGATGAAGAAAATGAATATAAGCTACAGATTAGTAAGGAGTTTCCCGCGCAAACGGTTATGGTTTTGAAGTTTGATGCTGAAGCTAGTGTTACGTTGGTAAGAGAAAAAATGTTGTGTGGTTTTATGAAACCACGGTAAAAGTGAAACTGTTCGAACGGTTCCGAACACTGCTTAATGCTTTATACCTACTCGGCAGCCGACCGTCACGCGACATGCGCTACACAGACCAAAAAGTTTGAGACGATGTAATAAAAGTTTCACTTTAAAAATGAATGGGAATAGATCATAGTTTGGGATCCGGGCGCTACCATGATACCTTAAAGCAGTATAATTTCAAGTAGACTTCATCGTAATTCCCCTGTCAGAAACAGGGTTAAAGAAACTGGATGTTTCACTTATTTTCATATTTACAAACCATTTGGGTTTTATTTCTTTTTATTATTTTAATGGGAGAAATATTTTTTCAGACTGAAAAATCGTACGCAAGATTATCCGTAGACGACAACGATGATTTTAACGTGAGGTTTTTCAAATCACATCAAGGCATAACATTTAATATAAAGGGACCTGTGAACAGTCATGTTGTACCGTATTTGACTTATTTGGAAATAAATAGTGCAAATTACTGCCAGAATGCAAAAGTTGTAAGTATTTTGATATATGTAGAGTAGCACTTCTTGGTCCAGGGTCTTCAAATTATTTCATCTATTTCATTATACTGCTAATCGTTTTCACAAACGACTGACTTAGGCTAAAGGTTAAGCGCTACTGAATAAAATATAATTTATTATACAGTAAAAAGCGTCGGTGAAACAATGTGGACGAATACATATAAAAAAGCTTTGATCAGCATATTGAATATGTGTGTCCCTACAATATACATTTTTAATGATTAAAATTATAAATACTGCAGAATTAATGAAAACTAATTTTTAACAGGCGACGATTTTGGTATCTTTGAATCTTGCGAAAGAAGTTTCACTTCTGACACGTGTGCTCGGCACACACGCTTTTTTATTTAATTCTTTCACAGGGCTACCTAGATCAATACATAGAGGGTTATAAAGACCACGCGGAAACCAAAAAGAAGTTACTCAATCAGTCCTGTGGCAGGCGTAAAATTAAATACACAGAACTGATTGTGAACGGAGCTACCACGCAGCCAGGGGACTGGCCGTGGCACGTTGCTATATACAGACTGGATAAAACTGTCGCTAAGTATATATGTGGGGGGACTTTGATATCGAAGAGCTTTGTTTTGACAGGTAAATAAATTGTATTGAATAGAACAAACACGGAATTATACGCAGAAAAGAAACAGAGGACTGACATTTATATAACTCATAATCGTTGCAGTATGTAATATAGTACAGTAAAAGTAGATACTTCGAGATTTTTTCTAGAAATTCCTAATGTTTTCCTAATTGTCCTTGTTTTAGCTGCACATTGTACAACAATTCGTGGTGCTGCCGTACTACCTGAAATACTCAGTGTGGTGTTGGGCAAATATAATCTGATAGGAGGTGATGCTGAATCTGAGGAACGAGAGGTACATACATACATAATAGAGTAAATTTTGTCTTCAGGTTACAAACGCTCGATAGTGAAGTCCCGTGTCCCCTAGTGGGGTAAGGGGCAGATGCATTATTCATACATCTGTTTCACTGATCGATTTTCTTTAGGGACGAGTAGGTGATCAGCCTTCTGTGTCCTGCCAGACCGAGACATTTTTTTTTTTCTTCGTCTCCACCGGGAATCGAACCCAGGACCCCTCGGTTCTACGTTCACGCGTCAACCACTGTACCAAGGAGGCGGTCAAACAAACGCTCGATAACATAATTTTATTGTTATTCTGTTAAGTAGAGTTGAAGTTTTATTTATAAAAAAAACAAAACAAAAAACATTCATTCATTCATACATTAATAAAAGCTAATATAAGTTCGAAAGATATGCAGATACTATCTCTCATTCCAGTTCTCTCGATTTTAAAGGAATTTAAAAGAGAGATAGGCTAAGCGCTGGAAACGGACATAGGTTACATTCTGTCCATCTTATATATAAAAATGAATCGCAAAATGTGTTGGTAAGCGCATAACTCGAGAAAAATTATATTCCTTGAAGTACGAGGATGGTTCTTAAGTAGAGAAAACGTAAATATTATGTACCACGGGCGAAGCCGGGGCGGACCGCTAGTACAAAATATAAATCTTAATGCGTGTGAAATAATAATACTTAAGTTGTCATATTATGTATGTAGATGATTAACAAATAAATATTTTTTTCTACCTTCCAGGTCCACTCAATAATAGTTCACGAAGACTTCGCACTTAAAAACCTAAACAACGATATAGCGCTATTAAAACTGAAGACAGAAGTGACTTACAATGACTACATCCAACCAGCATGTATCTGGCAGGCGTCTGCGTATGAAAGACTACCTACTAATCGAGTTTATGGAACTGTAAGTAGGCGTTTAATCTCCTGTTTCTTTCAAATTAATTATAATTTTCACATAATAATTTTTACAAAATAATTTATTTGCACATAATAATTTTCACAAAATAATTTATTTTCACATCTTCTAATATATAAAATTCCCCTGTCACAATGTTAGGTACCATACTCCTCCAAAACGGCTTGTCCGATTCTCATGAAATTTTGTGTGCATATAGGTAGGTCTGAGAATCGGCTAACATCTATTTTTCATAACCCTAAGTGATAAGAGTGGCAGAACAACGTTTGCCAGGACAGCGATTAAACATTTTAATTTTTAGGTTTGCTAAGTTTTAGCCAAGAAGCCAATAAATATTGTTTAGCTTTTCAATGTTTTGAAAATTTTAAAAATAAAGTCTAATCAAAAATATTCTTGTTTGTATTACGGTGCATTTACATCAAATGAAAATAGAGCTAAAGCTAGAGCTAGATCAAGTGCATTCTTTCGTGATCTTTTAGGGTAAACGAAAACTCGTAATAAGTGTTGTTCAGTAATAGAACATTGCATAGTATCTTTTCGAACGCACTAAGAACAAAGAATGCTCTACACCTGTTTACACATAAATGAGCATTCGCTCGTTTGATGAAAATGCACCGTTACACGTGTCATTTGGTTTTGAGTTTATTTTCTAAAAAATGGTTTTGTTACCTACATTGCGAATGTATATAAAGCTTCAATAACTTTGCAATTGGCGCAGAACATATGCGATACTCATGGAAAATAATGAAAATTATCGTAAAAATATTTTTTTAAATCTATAACACTTTATTAATTCTTGTTTATTTGAACACACTAACTACTAGCATAGAATATAATATTACTCTACTAATTCGAATTGAAAAATATGTTTTGTGATGATAAGTCCTTAAGAAAAGACTTATCATCACATATGTTTATTATAAGTCCTATGTGTTTATTTTTCAGGTTGTAGGCTGGGGTTTTGATAACACAGACCATCTTTCCACGCAACTAAAGAGCGCTACAATGCCAAAAGTATCGGAAAGTAAGTGTATAAAGAGGAATCCCGTCTTCTATGCTACTGTGTTGAATGATAAGAAATTCTGCGCTGGATTAAATAATGGTACCTATATTGGATTTTTTATTTATTTTTTTTAAGACACGACATGGTTAATTTAAATAACTAAAACGAAGATTAATCTAAACATTATTTAAAGTGCTTTACAAATATGTTTTTGTCGGAAATATAATAAACAGGCAAGATTATCAGAATGAATATTTATACAATTATAATCTTAATTCTTAATTTCGTGCAATACAAGCTTTCACTTAATCAATCAAGTTGGAGGAAAAATTAAGTATTACTCTAGTGTATAAATTAATATAGACTAGAGAAGTACTTAGTTTAAGAGAAATCCTCTTTGTTCATCATATTATCAAATATAAAGCATAATTTTTGAACGATATTACAACTGCTCTATTTTCTATATTAAAACAATATTCATTCATTTTAGGAACATCAGCCTGCAACGGTGACAGCGGCGGCGGTTTCTCAGTCTTCGTTCCAGACATACCGAAGGACAGTTCGACAAACGGAGCCTGGTACGTGAGGGGCATTGTATCGCTCAGTGCTAAACGAAGTGACGCTCCTGTATGTGATCCATATATGTATGTGGTGTTCACAGATGTAGCTAAGTACGGTGGGTGGATTAGAAAACATTTGAAATCTTAAAGATGTTGCGAAGTAACAGAATTTAAGCAAGAGGACGCAACAGAGCAAATGTGTAGAGTGGATTATAAGACATTTGGAACGAAGTTAGACTGGCTGGATATAAATGTTATGTATGTATGTGTATAAATATTGAAGACAAAAAAAGAAGGATTGGAAAACATGTGGTACATTTAAAAGAAGTATAATTATAGTGAACTAGCGGTCCGCCCCGGCTTCGCCCGTGCTACATATTTACGTTTTTTCTACATAAAAACCATCCTCGTACTTCAAAGAATATAATAAAAAAAGAATTATCGAAATCGGTTCAGCCGTTCTCGAGTTATGCGCTTACCAACACATTTTGCGATTCATTTTTATATATAAAGATGGATTAGATAATATTTGGAACGAAGATAGAAAGGCTGGCTGGATATAAATGTGGAATATTGAAGTTAGAAAGAGAGTTTTGAGTGTTTGAAGTGAAACTTCTATAGGCGCGTTGAGAGTAAAATTTCAAGGTCGCATCATGTCAATACCGTCACGTCATGGAGTAAGGCGTCGATTTTGGTATCTTCCAATCTTGTTAAAGAAGTTTCACTCCTGACACGTGTGCTCGGCACACACGCTATTTTTTTTAAAGAATAGAATCGATCATGAGGGATCATGATTACTGACTTGTTATGACTGACTTGTTATGACTGTGTAATTGCGTATGACATTATAATTTAATGATTTAATGTGCCATTGTGAGTGGCAGAAGATTATAATACCATTTATCTGTATGTCGTATGTTTCTTTATTCGTGTTTAGAAAGAGGTGAATAGGGTAATGTGATTTTTTTTGTTATTCCAAACGATAGACTTGAAAGAATTTATAGATTTATTTATGTATGGATGGATTGGAATGCCGTGAGAATAAATTTGAATTATAAAAAGAAACTTGCTTTTTATTTTATCATTAAAAATACGCCTTCACTACAATGTTCGTACCTTTAAATATGTCCTTGTATGTTTTACCTGTATTCAATTATATTAATTTGATAAAGTCAGTTCTTGCCAATTTAATTTAAACTCTATAAATTGGAAATACATTGAAAATAATATATTTTGGAAATCCATTGAAAACAGGATTTTTCTAATAATATATTCATAGTCCGAATGAGGTTTTAGAGAAAGAAAAAAATGGAACAGCTGGCCGGAAAATTGGACAACGTCTGTCGGGTCAGTGCCCATTTCGTTAGACGCAAAAAATAGAATAAAACTTATTTGCAAAGCATTAGAAAATTTGGGTCCTCTACTAACAATATAGTATTCTGTTTCTGAACTCTGTTTGAAAATACATGAAATAAAACATGTTTATTTTTATAAACGTACATAATATACAAACATACTCCTAAGAAAAACGAATTATCCTGCCTAAAGTAGATATCTCTTCACTCTACTAGTATAAGAAAAACGTATAATTATCCTGCCTAAACTACTTTAAAATCTACTGTATTTGAGGCTGTGATATGCTATATTCTTCTTTGGTACATCTTCCTGATGATTTTAAGAAAGTACTTAATGTTTATTTCACAGAGTAGTAAATTACAAGGTAGGTAATATTAGGTAATGAATTTAATACAAATTTTCAATTTATCTGCAGTGTTAATTTTATAACATAGATTGGTATGCAACAAAATCAACGACATTTGGCTCCAAAGAATAAATTAACGACAACAATACAGTTTGCAATTTGGCAGGGATCTTAAAACTTTATTAGTTATAGTTTTTTACTATTTACTAACACAGGCATAGTCACGCCAAATAAGGGTATAAACCAAAGTGACCCGGACCACTGGGAACATGCCAACTACGCAATAAGCGAACTGATCATTTTAGCTCGTTGATTCTTTCTAGGTTATTGCATAGGAGGCAATGGGGTCATTCAAATTCTGTTTAATAACACGCTTATATCAGCACAATGCTGTCTTAAAATAATATTACTTCCAGTGAAATTAGACCTATAGGTCGTCTTATAGTGCTATCACTTCCTACACTGGAAATCACCTAATAATACACTAATCAAGGATAGGTAAATAGGAAATACAACGATGGCATGAATTTTTCCTATTAAAGTGTGTTTTTCACTAACTACATGTATCGACATCGTCATTGAAAGCGGCTCAAATACACAATAGAGTTTAGTCGGTTGTACTTGTGGTTGTACTGCTACTCCGAGTCCGAAATAATCAAATACCTGAAGGCATTCGTAAATTAATTACACTTTAAAAATAAAAGAAAGCGAATTCTTTAATGGTTTTATCATATCTTACTGATCAATTTTCATGATGGACAAGTCAGGTGATTAAACTATCCTTGTAAATCTACCCTTTTTTGTTCATGTTCACAGGGGACCTAAATTAGGATTAGTCCGTTTTACGCCTCAAATACTCTTCTTAATTGGGATAGTTAGTTAGAAGTGGGGTTTTAATCAGGTCACTAATACATTGAATACATAGTATTGTTAATCTATATCGATATATCATAGATACCTATTTATTAGGTTGTGGATATATTATATTAGGGTTGATAACGTCCTACGTAATAATATGTCTGAAAGTGAAGAAAAGGCAATTTTTTTGCATTATTTAATTTAAAATAGTGGTAATACCCCTGGTAATACCCCAGCTTTGCCCGTGGTACTTGTTTTCGTTTTCTCTCCATAAGAACCATCCTCGTACCTCGAAAAAGAATTAACGAAATCGGTTCAGCCGGTCTCTAGTTTTACGCTTAATTTAATTTTGATTTTCTTGTTACGTATTTTATTTCTTGTCTTATTGATTTTAGAAAATATAGAGTAGGTAGTAAAATAAAACACAATTAAGTACTATAAACATTTTTATTATAAAAACTTACATCTAGTACATCATACATTTATAATTGACCAGTCAATTATCATTAAGATGTGGACGTTGAATTCTTGCGTGATATATTGAGCAAACGAGTACTATAATAAAACCCAGTGAAGAAAGTGTGAATTTATATGTATAAAGACTTAAAGGACAACGTATTCATACAAGTCCTTCTTGAAAAGTTAAAGACTTTGCTTATCTTAATAGTAAATAATGTTTATATTATAATTAAAAAAGCTTCTAATAGTATCTATACGTATAATTTGTGAAAGTATGATTTCGTACTTTGTCTTGGTAAAGACAAATACCACGCATATGTATATATGTAGAACATAAACATTAAAAGAAACCAAAATCAACAGAGTCAACTTAATTTATCAACATACGTAAATACGACACATGTAAACTCATTAAAACATCTGATAAATAAACACTTACATTGATAAAATCTAATAATGTTTCTTAATTACCCAGGATCATTCTCCACAATGGGCAGCGTTGGCCCACCATGTTTGCTGTTACTGCGTTATGAATAAACATCTACAATGATGGCCGATCATAGATATTTAGACTCTACACTATCGTGATTGCCTCTACTCGCCCAACGCTGCCCATTATGAGGAGGGCTCGTTAGAAGTAATGCGGTTTTAATTACGACTCACAATCAGTCTGTGGAACACCAATACGAAATAGTTTAGAATTTTGGGAGTCATTTGTTTTAAGCGACTTTAAAAAAGGAGGTTCTATGTTCGCCTATCTGTTTTTTAACGTACCTAATACCAACGTAAGCTCTTGTACTCAGGATTGGTTCAAAGTTTTGTAAATCATAATTATGTTCTTAACATTAATCGTCTCCTTGGTCGTAAAGGAAATTTTAAGCTATTGCATAGCTTCTATCGCGGGCCTGAGCGCGGGGACCGAATCGAGAAATTCCGTAACGAAAAAACCTCACGCTCCCCACTCCGACGGGCGCGGAGGTGTGGCTTGAAGGCATAGCATGCAATAGCTTTACCGCGGTAGTCCCCGAGTGCCACACGTCTTTTATTATTTTAATATATTGAGAAGTAGTAGTCATAAAGATCAAGGAAACAGAATAATGAAATTGGTATTGATAAATTCAAATAACCCAGAATCGAGAACTACGGGATTTAGAGAGCATGTGTACTTGACGATCTGACGATTGATCACTTTCCAGTCGTGTCATCTTCCATTAGACTTTAAAAGTATTGGAATAAGGAGTAAATTTGCTTGCACATATGGGTACTATTAGATTTGTATCTCTTGTAGGCATAATCAATTGATCTACGACCAATAATTTCATGTTTTATATTCATATAAAACACTAGCTGTGCTCCGCGGTTTTACCCGCTGCGTGTCCTGTGTCTCAGCGAGACGTGTTTTTGACATCATCGTTCTATTATTTGGCATTCAAATGCTTTATATTTATAAAGCATTTGAATGCCATAAAAAAAGTTCTAAACAAACAAGCATAATATTTTCATATTTAACTTTACATCAAACAAATATTTAAACTGTTTCAAACGTTGTTTTCAGATCACGTATCCTGTAATTTAGGCAACAGCTATTAAAGTGAAATAAAAATTTACAATTTCAAATTCTGCATAACTTTTTAAATTAAATTTGATATAAAACACTTTTGTATCTTGGAAAAAGGAGTTAAAATATTGTATCTACTTTAGTAAAAATAAATTTAAAAATGTACATCAGCATACTACAAGATATTATAAATGATAACTTTTCTTTTGTCCACCATATTGACTTCATTGGTCTTTAATATCTCTTCTAATATTATAAAGCTGAAGAGTTAGTAGAACTACTGTTCCGACTTGAATATTTCTTTCGGTGTTAGATAGCCTATTTATCGGGGAAGGCTATAGGTTATATATCATCACGTTAAAACCAACAGGAGCGTAGCACTGCGGGTAAAACTGCGGGGCACAGCTAGTAAACTATTTATAACTTTATAATTTCTAAGCAAGAAGCGCTTAAGAAACACATTGAAGAGACAAAATCTAGAACTAATATCTTGAGTATAAACTTCTAGTATGTTATGATATTCCAAGAAGCCTTTGTTAGAAGCAATTCAATTTAAGTGGAAACAGAACAACTTGATTGCTCTAACGTCACTTTTGATATTGGTCTAAGATCCGGGATTAGAAAAATATACCCTCATCTGTTATTTAGATGAAACAATTTTTTATAAGCATAATATCATGAACTTATAAAACAATCTCTGCCATCATAAGCCTGCTGCAATTAATAGTAATTAATTAACAACTAATTTATTTTTAATTTTTACTTTCTCATGTTAGTTACATGTAGTAAGTTAAAACCGTCAATATTTTATAATATAATCAGCTTATAGAAAATGATTCATCTAAATAACAGATGAGGGTATATTTTTCTAACCCCGGATCTTAGACTATATAATATAGTACCTCAATACATAATAGATACATACATAGCCCATCCAGGTTTACGTAGCAATATAGGGTCAAAACTATATTTTATAATACATAAGTTTCTGAAAAAAATACTAAAAAAACTGCCATACAAAATTATTTACTTACTTTTAAGTTTATTTTTCTAATCAAAAGAGTTAATCTTGCTGTATATTTACTGTAGCGATCTTTTCAGATATTTTCTGTTTATGCAGCTTACTTACACCATTGCTATATCTACTATTACTTCTACTACTACTGCGTAATTACCTAAATATAAAATTCTCTTATCACAGTATTTGTATCCAAACTCCGAAACAACTCGACCGATTTTTATCAAATTTTCTAGGCTCAGATCGTTAGTTTTTTAAGCAAAGTACTGCATTCATGGTAAACATTTGTTTAGCAATAAAATTGATCATTTGTTGAGTTGTGTCTGAATTGATAATGTGAGTTGAAATACCCAAGAAACATTTAAGCATAGTTTAGAGCAACATTTTTGATCAACTGTTGCTCAACAAATGTTTATCATGAACACGCTTTAAGCTGCGTTTCCACTGGGCAACATTTAATTCGTAATACGTGTCGACCAACATGTTGTAAAGTTGCACAACAGCGTGCAACATAACGCGCGGCTTGTTGCTCGCTGAAATCAGCACTAATTGCTTTGGTTGGTTGGTTTGATGTTATCGATATACATAGTAGTATAGTGAAGACAAAGGTTTAAATATTTTTTTCAACAATTTTCAATATGTTGGACATCATGTTGTATTACATATACAATATGTTGCGCAACAAACACCTAGTGGATACGCGGCTTCACCTAATAAACTATATATGCGTAGATACAGTAGACACAGAAACAGTAGACACTCCCGGTTTAACATTCATGGGTTCTTCCCGTGGTTGTCGACGAGGTCCGAACCAAATCTTCTGCAAGGCGCAAGCTGGTGCTTCCACGAATAGATGAAGAGGTAGAGAGAGGAGGTAGGTTGTACTTACTATACCAGCGTATAGCATTATCTGGAAAAACATTATTAATTAAATTCACAAGTGCCTTCTAAGAAAGCGCGTATCTTAGGTCAATTCTGACGGTGTATTTTCATTAAACGAACATAGAGCTAGAGATAGAGCAAGAGCATTATTTCGTGAGCTTTAAGTGTATACGAAAACTCGTATTCAGTGTTGTTCAATGCAAGAACATTGCATTGAATCTTTTCGATCGCACGAACAACGAAAGAATGTTCTACGCCTGTTTACACTAACAGAATTTGACATAGTGGGGTTAGAATGAACATTCCTCGCTACACATCCTCGCACATTATTGGTGTAAAAGCACCCTTTAATAGATTTTTAGATGAACATATTTGGACGAAATTACTAAATGTTTTAGAAATAAAATCAATTTAAATTATAACAAAAATCAATGCTAAAATATGTTGAAAGATAATTCGCGGATTTACTTCTCAAATTAATTTGTAAACGTCAAGAAATCAGAATACAATTATAAGTTATATTAAAACTTTTAACACTAATCAAAATGTTAAATTGCACAGCTACAGTGGAAAGCTGATTCTTAATTAATTTGCTAAGGATTTATAGAGATACGGAGAGATTTATTCTATTTATCTTAAACAAGATCGCTTTAGTGGTTTCATTTCAACGCTTACAATTTTAAAATTATGCTCTCCAACCAGTGATTTACTATGCTATAGCTAGTAAGTGCATTTTAGCTGAAATTTTTTCGCAAGACTGTAATATGTCGCAAATTTGTGATAATGTAAAATCTGGTAACAATAATTTAACCATAATTTAACGCATTATTTTTAGCACGTCACAATCTATCGAAGTGAAACTATTAAATTATGAAAATATGACATAAGACGGAATGAACGTTGCGCGTTGAACGTAAGTATTTGATAATATTAATCGAAAAATAATTAAGTACTATATTCTTTGATTATGGCATGGTTTTTAACACGTTTTTAATGTGGCATGTTAGCTAGATATTTAGAGTGCGAAAGTATTTTTGCCTTTCTTTCAATTAACAACGCAGTACATTTACCACTTATTATATTATTTTTACAGATATGGAGGAAGCTAGAGAGTAACATAGGCTACTTTTCAGTGAAACATCACATTCCGATGGGCTTTTCCGTGCCCACGCAGTGCAAAGCTAGTATTTAGTTCATCATTAGTTATAGTATATCTTTCACTGGACGCAACCTTAAACACGGAACATTGTATCCAAAAGTGGAGTTTATACAGCGAGCTTAATCTCATTCCGAGATCAGAAATCTTGAATGAAGTCCCCCGGGAACTGTTCCACAGATTTCACGGATCTTATTTGCGTATTGTATTGCTTAAACTTTGTATTATTTGAGATCTATTATCGGACCGCATTCAAATAGCAGGGTTTTGGAATTCATAGTTTGAGATTTTTGATGGGATTGGTTTTGGGGTGATTGTTTTTGAATGAATGTAACGAGATTGAAGTAATGTTTTGAACAGCAATGACTATAGTCTATGTTCGAGTTGGAGTATAGTTTATGATTTATATACCTAGTATTGTTTTACTCTATATTATAGTATTAATGAGTCATGATGAGGGCATAATGTATTGTGAAAAATTGGCTCTTTGTTTTTAGGGTGAGGAAAGGTCGTATTAAACTGCAATTGGGAATTATGAAAAAAAAAATTTAGACTAGGCACAGAAATATTGTAACCACGTTGATGAAAATTATGTAGAAATGGAAGAATTAAAATCGACAGATACTATATATTTTAAAATAATAATGTAGGTATAAAATTAACGAAATTTTAGATATGACAATTCATAAAATTATAAAAAAATTAAACGAAGTCATCATTGTTACTTGATTATATCTAGATTTATATATATCTAGATTTATATATTTCAAATACTTACAGCAGTGTAATCGGTAGCATAGAAGGATCTTCTCATCTGCCCTCCGTACGTCCTGAGGACTGTCGCGTGAAGTAACATAGCGCAGTAGGACATTCTGCCCAAAGGTTGTAGTGGGCCCCATTCTACTGAGCCTACGTAGAGTTCTGGGAAAAGACAGATAAATATACAGGGTGTAATCGTTAAGTGTGCACAGGCGATTATTCCGTAACTATTACAGATATCAAAAAACTTTAAACTGATATCGAAAGTACTTAACCTAATGAGTAAAATGGCCATAATAAATTTTTAAAAATAATACGAGAAATATCTAAAAAATTAACTTTAAACCCTCCCATACATTTAGTATGAGATATGAATATCCCATGTACATGGGTTGATCCAAAAGTAATGATAATCAATATTAAACAAGGTCATTACAGTTAAAATAATTATGTATTTCTCTAGATAGTCTTCTAACTAGATAATATACTTCGATATTTTTTTTCCTTAACTTAGAAAAAAAAAACTTTGACTTCATCTACAAAAACCCCTCAAAATCGGCCATCACTTCGCTGTCGTCTTAAAATTTCTTGTATCGACGGTGTTTCTTGTGCCGAGGTAAGAGATAGAATTAACTAGGAGCTAGATCTTACAAACAGGGTGGGTGTTCAAGCATTTTCAATGCCGATTTTTGATTGGCAGCCATCGCAACTGACGCTTTGTGATCTGGTGCGTTGTCTTGGTGAACCAACATTCAAGACCGAAGTTTGCCATGTCTCTTTTTCTTACTAACCTACCCGCAATCTTTTAATTTGGTCTGTGTAGTAAGAGCCCTGTGTAGTAGTGGCTACCTTCTTAAAATATTCCACATTTCTTCAGCGTCCCAAAAAACTACGGCTTTAATCTATCCCACTAATTTTCACTTTGAAAATCTTCACCGTCACTTTGGAAGCTCGCATCCAGGCCATTGATTGTTTCTTGGTTTCAGCATAAACATGGTGAACCCAGGTAACGCCCATGGTCACAAATCGTGACAAAAAATTATCCTGATCTCATTAAAAATTTAGAAATTCACCCTCTAAATGTCGAATCGTTGTTTCTTCTTTTCGTCGGGAAACATTCTGGCTCGCACTGTTCACATTAAAATTAATGTTAATACTTGGAAACGTGGCCTGTAGATATAATTTTTTTGTGATAACTTAGTGATTACATGAGCAAGCATAAAACATTTATTTTATATTTTTATATGCACAGGAAATACCCAATTATCATTACTTTTGGATCAACCTATACATTTAATATGAAAGATTTTAGCTTTTTTTTTTGTTTTTTTTGGTTTTCTGCTTTAATTACTTCGCAAATTTGGAGGGAAGTTCATTTAGAAACTGTAAATAGACCTCCTCATTGTATTGCACAATAAGGACGTCACTTCGAAAATCTACTATGAATACAAAATGTATGGGAAATAAATTGTATGGGAGCGTTTAATGTAACATTTTTGGTTATTTCTCGTTTTATTTTTAAAAATTTATTATGGCCATTTTACTCATTAGGTTAAGTACTTTCGATATCAGTTTAAAGTTTTTTGTTATCTGCAATAGTTACGGAATAATCGCTTGTGCACACTTAACGATTACACCCTGTATGTATATACAGTTCTTTAAGTTAATTTGAAATTATTTTCATTAGGTATGTTGTAATACATAAATATAAATAAATCTATTTCACGACAATTTTTCACACACGGCACGATCTGATCCCATACTAAGCTTTCGCTTGTGTTATGAAAACCAGATGGCTGATAAACATACATATATATAATTTTAAATAAATACTTATATCGATAATTAACACAGCAAACATCTATGTTCATCACACAAATATTTGCCCCGGGTGGGAATCGAACCCACGACCTCTGGCTTGGAAGGCAGGGCCACTACCGACCAAGCCAACCGGTCAGTCGATAAATGTTTTATGCTATCACAGAAGATTTATAGGTGTTGTTATCATAAAAGAAATTGAATTTTAATATTTTTTCAAGAAGTAGGTTTATAAAACTCGACATGGGTAACATTTATTAAGCTATTGCATAGCTTCTATCGCGGGCCTTGAGCGCGGGAACCGAATCCAGAAATTCCGTAACGAAAAAACCTCACGCTCCCCCCCCACGGGGACGGGCGCGGAGGTGTGGCTTGAAAGCATGCTATATGCATGCATGCAATAGCTTTACCGCGGCAGTCCCCGAGTGCCACACGTCTTTTTTTTTATTCCGTCTTAACACATTAGCTATCATGTAGTCACTGAAAATTTTGTCAAACTAATCTCTTCATAGAGTACCACATACAAACATAATACGAAGCATAATACATAATATTAGGTGTGTAATATTGATCTTCTTATCAAGTTAGATTAGACTTTATATCATAATCGTGATCTCTTTAAACTCCACCATTATTATTAATCTCCCCTTATTTTTAATATTCATGTGATACCAAAGAGGCGGACACATGAGAATTAACAAAAAAGAAAAATTTAGCTTCTCCCAACTCACAGGGGAAACCCATTTATTCATGAACACAGCAAGCGTAAATCTTCCAAAACTTTTGTTTTTTTACCATTGCGTTAACTACATTTATCGCTTAGCTTAAGCTAAT
This sequence comes from Colias eurytheme, assembly GCA_907164685.1. Lineage (NCBI taxonomy): Eukaryota > Metazoa > Arthropoda > Insecta > Lepidoptera > Pieridae > Colias > Colias eurytheme. Next base: position 50,106 of record CAJQZN010039692.1, on the reverse strand, counting down.
ATTTTAAATACGCAATTGTGTTTATTTCCTACTATATTTCCGCCCGCGGCTTCGCCCGCGTTTGCAAAGGAAAACCCGCATAGTTCCCGTTCCCGTGGGATTTCCGGGATAAAAACTATCCTATGTGTTAATCCAAGTTACCCTCTATATGTGTGTTAAATTTCATTGTAATCGGTTCAGTAGTTTTTACGTGAAAGAGTAACAAACATCCATACATCCATACATCCTTACAAACTTTCGCCTTTATAATCTAAATTAGATATTAGATATTAGATAAATTACAATAGATGGTATAAATTTTCTTTGATCACGTGGGTGAAGCTGCGGTCCGAAAAATACTAATTTTATAATACTATGTTGTGTGACTATCTGTGTCCCACAGTTTTACCCGCAGACGAAACTCATGACAAAAAATTTTATCCACTTTTGAAATTGATTTTCGAAAACAATGGCCTATGTGTGTGGGTCTAGAACTATTTAACCGACTTCAAAAAAGGAGGAGGTTATCAATTCGGCCGGTATGTTTTTTTTTCATTCTAAACTGAATTAAAGAGTAACAGTAACATATACTTCTGGATTTATGATATCAGTATTCTCATTGTAAATAAGATAATTGATTTAGGAGCTATATGAACAGGCTTGGTAGGCTGCCAGATAGCTGGCAATTACACTTCCTTCCTATAATTTAGTGTAATTTCATCGATATATTAATGTATAGCTACATTCTACAGTATCAATACCTTGTAACGTTTACGAACGGAACTAGCGTGATTATACTTCACTACATAGTATAAAACAAAGTCGCTTTCTCTGTCCCTATGTATGCATCTTTAAAACTACGCAACGGATTTTGATGCGGTTTTTTTAAATAGATTCTCGAGGAAGGTTTTAGACAAAGCGGGCGTATGTTTGAACGCACTAATATCAGGAATTACGGCCCCGATTGGAAAAATTTTTTCACAGTTAGATAGCCTATTTATCAAGGAAGGCTATAGGTCATACATCGTCACGCTAAGACCAATAGGAGTGGAGCAATGTGGATAAAACCGCAGGGCACAGCTAGTATTAGATATAGGCTATATGTATTGTAGATCGTTCACAGAATACTTAGAAGTAGTGATTAATATTTATATAAGGTTGTGCTTCGTATTTTCTTTCTGCGAAAAAAACGTCTATTAAGCCTAAGGAAGTTTATTTTTTCATTCCAATTACATTACTTATCCAACTCCTAATTTATTTGGTCTTTTATTTATAGAATGGAAGTAATTTTGCGTCAAGGTTAGTTTTATTTGACAAAAGAAACTTATAAATATGGTATAAATACGTGCATATTTCGCATCACTACATAGTATAAAACAAAGTCGCTTTCTCTGTCCCTATGTATGGTTAAATCTTTAAATCTACGCACCGGATTTTGATGCGGTTTTTTTAATAGATTTAAGAGTGATTTAAGAGGAAGGTTTCAGTATATAAATTATTAGGTTTTAGACAAAGCGGGCGAAGCCGCGGGTGGAAAGCTACTGTACTATAAATTAAGAACGACAATGATAATGGAAATCGATCGAAATTATTAATTCAATGTAAGCTGACGCAGTCAGTGCTAAAACTGGCTGTTAAATATAGACAATTCTGCATTACATGTATAGGTTATAGTATGTATGGTTGTAGTGTAGTCTATTTACTTTCCACCTCTTTTTAATAAGCTCGATAAACATGTTATTTTCTGGTGTGCCAAGATGTAAATTAATTTTGAATATATCTGAACATTATCTTATTTATATTATACTAGCGGTCCGCCCCGGCTTCGCCCGTGGTACATGTTTACGTTTTCTCTACATAAGAACCATCCTCGTACTTCAAGGAATATAATAAAAAAAGAATTATCGAAATCGGTTCAGCCGTTCTTGAGTTATGCGCTTACCAACACATTTTGCGATTCATTTTTATATATATTTTACATAACAACCAGCAAACGAACCGAACCGAAATTAAACCGGCATAACTAATTAGAAGTTTGACAGTATCTTCCAAACCGAAATTGATTAGCACAATACTTACATTTAAAGAACGTAACAATAAAATAGGTTTTAAAACAGACTAGCTGTGCCGCGCGGTTTCACCCGCATTGCTCCGCTCCTGATAAATGAGCTATCTAACACCGAAAGAATTTTTCAAATCGGACCAGTATTTCCTGAGATTAGCGCGTTCAAACATACAAACTCTTCAGCTTTATAATATTAGTATAAATGAAATAGCAACTGAAACTAACACAATACCAACATAACTCAAGGTGACAGGAGTCGGGAAACAATTTCAATAAAACTTGTAGGCTTCCATGAAACAAATAAAAAGCCTGCATAAAGAATAAACGCGTTAACATACAAGCGAGGCAGACCGTGTGAATACATTCGACCGTCACAACCTTCCTAAAGCCTTTTTGGTATCAACGATTTGTATCAAACAGGAAGTAAAGAAGAAAAGAGTATGCCGAGTCGTGTCAGAAGTGAAACTTGTTTGGCAAGATTCAAAGATACCAAAATTGTTGCCTTACTCCATGACGTGACGATATTGCGTGACGAAATTTTACTTTCAACTCGCTTAAAGAAGTTTCACTTAAAAGGTAGTGAAAAGGAACATCATCTGTCTTTAACAATTAGAAAATGATCAACTTTTTAGCGTTGATACAGTCTCCCTGATGACTTATATTTTTAAAACTATTCTGCATCTATCGAATTAATTTCAAAGCTATTATTGATACCTATTACTTCTTAAATACTTTCATCTCTTTATTGAATAATATTTTTCCCTGGTCCAACTTCGCAATTACTATGAAATCTAATCTAATGTGGCATATTCTTCTTAATTCTTGGGTATAAATACGTGTCACAAGAAAGCCCTTACGAAATAACAAGTCACCAAGTCTCCAATCATCTCATCTTGTCACACCATATCCTCATTGAAAAAGACAAATTCATCAGCGTCAAACACTCCCGTGTTCAAACCGCCTAAATTCAGTGAACGCAAGACTGAAAATCCTTTCTCCGCATTTTTATTGTTATCCCGGATCCAAGCCTAATCCTGTTATCTTTCGCACGGGAATCGAACCCTTATGCTAAACGACACGTGTTCGGGCCTAATATAAATGGCTGTATTATGTCTGTGGAGAGAGGATTTAGGAATTTGTTTTTGAAAAATAGGTATATTCGGTAGCGAATGGATCTTTGAAAGCGTTCATTGTTGATGTTTGGGTCGAGTTTCCCCAAAAACTATATTCATATTAAATAGAGAAAATAGGATTGGTATAAACAAATGGAAAATTCAACACTAGTATGAAAATTCTTTGACAAATAGAATCCTACTACTATTATAAAGGCGAAAGTTTGTAAGTATGGATGTATGGATGTTTGTTACTCTTTCACGTAAAAACTACTGAATGGATTTGAATGAAACTTTACCACAATATAGCTTATACATCAGAATAACATATAGCATAGGTTTTATCCCGGAAATCCCACGGGAACTATGGCGGGTTTTTCTTTGAAAACGCGGGCGAAGCCGCGGGTGGAAAGCTAGTACGATATATTTCTTCCTTTAGTACCTATGTTTTATTTTCTCTTTTCGTGGTAACCCAGACCGAGCTAGGAAGAATAGTCTTGTTATTTTAGAGATAAGCAAAATATTTGACACAGAGTGCGAGTATATAATTCAGAGGAAACTGCTAACGGTTAGAGAAGTCATCTAATTTAGAGCTTTGATTGTGAATTGACGAATAAATTAATACTAAAAATTAAGGAAAATTTAAATCGGGTGTTGTAAAATGACATCCTCTTTAAAAGAGAGTCGTCACTGTAAAAATACAAGAATATTAATTCTAACTAATACTACTAACTACAAATTAAATAACACAAATTATAAATTACACTAGCGGTCCGCCCCGGCTTCGCCCGTGGTACATATGAAAAATAGATGTTGGCCGATTCTCAGACTTACCCGATATGCACAGAAAATTTCATGAGAATCGGTCCACCCGTTTCGGAGGAGTATGCAGACTAACATTGTGACACGAGAGTTTTATATATAAGAAGATTATTATATTAGCTCAACTATTTAACCTCCTCTATTTGTTCGTCTATTCTTTAGGTCAAGTTTCAAGATGGAATTCTTGGGATTTAATATGGCATACCTTTAGCAATAGAATTCTAGAGACAATGCAATAATATCTATGGAATGGAACTAGTCTGCTTTCAGGTAAAGATAAATATGGCTTATTTCTAGGAAAGGTGGTGAGATTGCAGAAAAGAAAAATTGGTGTGAATTTTTGAGCGAAGATGATGTAAGAAGTAGAAGAAAACGTTGTAATGGAAAACATGATGTTTTCTTTTTTTTACGTTTTTATTTCGCTTTTATAGTTGCTTTATAATAATTTCAACTATCTGGAAAATGATTTTAAGCAAACACGTCATGTTGTCCTATTAATGCCCTAAAATGTATAAAACCGCTTCAAAGAGGTTCTATTCTTCAATTGACATCGATTACTTGTAGATTATTTATTATATTAGTGATAATATTATTTACTTTTACATCGAATAAATGATATTGTTTTTTATAATAATTATTAATAGCTTATGTATTACTTACTGTTACATCTATAGAAGTATCCAATAATAAAGATGCACATAGCAAACGCGAAGAAGTTTTGGTTCAGCGCATTAAAAATGGCGGACTCGAAAGCTGTCGCCTCTCGATGGTGCAGATCCCATCCCATCAGGACTGTCCCAAATGCTATTGGGATTGAAATGATGAACAGGACCTTGAGGAGCTGGAATGTTAGAGAAGTTTGTTTTATTACTTCTTGTACTGCGATAAGATATTAACTCAAACTCAAAACGTTTATTGTATACACATACATTTTTATGCAAATACTAGCGGTCCGCCCCGGCTTCGCCCGTGGTACATATTTACGTTTTCTCTACATAAAAACCATCCTCATACTTCAAGGAATATAATAAAAAAAGAATTATCGAAATCGGTTCAGCCGTTCTCGAGTTATGCGCTTACCAACACATTTTGCGATTCATTTTTATATATAAGAAGATTAGCAACCTTATTAATTATTATTAAAGATAATTTATTGGTCTTTTGATATTTGCTCATTCGAATATTATAGTAAGCGTAAATCTTTTTTTATTGTGTGAAAATAAATGAGAGGAAACAGTGAAGCGAATGTTCTTTATTATAATCTCCCGGAAACGTATAAGTTTAACACTCGTTTCATTTGACCTAATAATGAATGAATGAATGAATGAATATTCTTTATTGTACATACACAGAAATACAGTTTGTTACATGGTTGAGATAACTTATGACTAAATTAACTTATTATATATAAACAAACTTAAAAAATATATATGTACAAAGAGCGGCTTTATCGCTCGTGAGCGATTTCTTCCAAGCAACTCTATGTAGACAGAATAATTATTCTGTCTACATAGAGTTGCTTGGATAATAATTATAGAATAATTATTATTTCTTCGATAATTTTATTATGCGTATTAGCACTCGCGTTTATTTAATATTTTTTAAAATGAAAACCACTTTTTAATCATTCTTTGTTTTGATAAGTCGAAACAAACAGATTGATAAATAATATAATAATTATTTTAAACTAGGTAATTATATTATATTAATTATATTACCCAAGATTCTCCCAGATTCCATTTCTTATTCTGGGCTCGATGGTAAAACCAGGCAGTCAATACACCCAGGTGGTAGCCAGCCCAGTTACCCTGGGCGGACACATACGCGTGGTAGAACGTGTCGTTGTATCCGAAAATGTTCCTTATTGACCTGGAAGTTATATGAAAATTAGAAAAAAATTGCTTGTACTTATTGTAATGAAATGAAAGAAACAAACATACTTTCGCAATTATAAAATTTATAATACAACTAGCGGTCCGCCCCGGCTTCGCCCGTGGTACCTACATGTTTAAACTATCCTATCTCTGAAGTTGGATCGAACTGGACATGGTGTGCAAATTTTATTATAATCGGTTAAGTGGTTTAGGAGTCCATTGAGGACAAACATTGTGACACGAGATTTATATATATTAAGAAGATATTAGCAACAAGGATATCACAGAAAATCTGTTTCTCTCCAACGTACTCAGGGAATATGCTAACACGTATAGGCAGTAGTTCCATGAAGTAGCTCTGCAGGAAGGGAATCAGGAGGCTGATCACCATCACCAGTGACAGCACTGGTACTCCAGACCGTGGCCATCTCCAGATGATGAGCATGATCACCATCGTCATCAGGAATAGTTGGGTATCTGTGCCTAGATACCTGGAATAAAAAATATATGAATACATTTAAACATTCGTATATACAGTGGATATACATAGGTATTAGGTATAAATAAATAAATATTATAGGACATTATTACACAAATCGACCTAGTCCCACAGTAAGCTCAATTAAGGCTTGTGTTGTGGGTACTAGGCGACGATAAATATAATATTTTTATAAATACATATATATATAGATAACAACACCCAGACCCAAGAACAAATAATTGAGTTCATCACACAAATATTTGCCCTGACCGGGGATCGAACCCGGGACCGTCGGCTCAGTATACACAATATACATTTATAATTTCACTAGTGGTCCGCCCCGGCTTCGCTCGTGGTACATATTTCGCAATAAAAGGTAGCCTATGTCCTTTCTCGGGTATCAAAATATCTCCATACTAGATTTCATGCAAATTGGTTCAGTAGTTTAGGCGTAATTGAGTAACAGACAGACAGACAGAGTTACTTTCGTATTTATAATATTAAGTATGGATATAAACATAACATACTCACATATTTAAAGCATAAAATTAAAATCAGTTTTGATGGGGTATTCATGATTATTTATTTATGTATACGTATAATAAACATATTTTTATATTATTGTATTTTAGACTAACATTCAAGTTTCGTGTCCAAACAATGCATATCTTTTTTAGTATTTGTTACAAAATAGAAGGAAATCTTTTACAAGTACTACAGTTGTTATTTTGAACGAAGATTTGAACAATGTTAAGCCAGATCAGAGTTCGTACAAAAAATCCCTCCTTAATAAGTGCATAGGTACGTTCTAAAAAACATATTGCTAAAATCTATGTTTCAATTCTTATAAGCCAAATGTGGCTATGTGGCATTACATCTAGCTTATGAGACGCCGTAATTTAAAATCCATACTAATATTTAAAATGCGAAAGTAACTCTGTCTGTCTGTCTGTTACTCAATCACGCCTTAACTACTGAACCAATTTGCATGAAATTCGGTATAGAGATATTTTGATACCCGAGAAAGGACATAGGATAGGTTTTATCCCGGAAATCCTACGGGAACGGGTTTTTCTTTGAAAACGTGGGCGAAGCCGCGGGCGGAAAGCTAGTTATAAATAAGATTAAGTAACTTTTTGTATTGTCAAGTTATGAAACTCATGATAAAAAGTTTTTTTGTTTGTCTGTTCGCAACAAATAAGCTCCGAAAATATATCGATTATAGATAATACGTAAAATAAATTATTTATGGATCTTTATTGTTATAATAAATTGTAATGAAAATGTACGCTGATCGACTTGAAATGTAATGTTTCTAAATACTGAAATATTTTGGAAAACCCGTACTGTGAAATGCTATTTATTCCATTCAAGTTTTCCCAATTTTTTATCACCACCGGGGATCGAACCCAGAACCATTCATTTTCTACTCAACCACTGTACCAAAGAGGTCTTAGAAACACATGTAATCTTGCATTATTATAATAATCTCAAATCTCACACGTTTCCTTTCACAACTGTCATTTTATTTGTTTTTTCTTAGAACTCGTTTTTTATTAGGCAATATAAGTACGATGTTAAAACAAATAGTTTTATGTATTACGTTATTATTACTAAGACATGACAAATAAGTGCTTATTGTAGGTCAGTGGGTATATTATTATAGAATTACTAGCGGTCCGCCCCGGCTTCGCCCGTGGTACATATGAAAAATAGATGTTGGCCGATTCTCAGACTTACCCGATATGCACAGAAAATTTCATGAGAATCGGTCCACCCGTTTCGGAGGAGTATGCAGACTAACATTGTGACACGAGAATTTTATATATAAGATATGCAGATATTTTAGGCAAGGTATAATTATTATTGTGTATGTTCTTACAGAAAGACCTTGCCATATTTATCTGCGTAATGTTTGCTTTTCGTTTTATTTAGGCATATTTTATTCTTGTCTAGTGTAATTAAATATTTTATATATAACTTCTTTCATTGTTTCATACAATCTTTGTAATAGTTAAATGGATTGTATTCAATTTAACACGTAAAACATCTACTTACTATTAAAGATACAGCTACCACCAGCTTCTATGATATCTCACCAAAAATAATTCAAAAAACTTATCACGCTTGCATCTAACGGTCTCCCGATATAGGTATTATCTCAGCCAATTTTGATAAAACTTAACCAGGAAGATAACTCAAAACACTCACCACGCCTGCGGCAAGCACAGATACTCAAACGGGAACACATTCGGCGTCAGTATCATCTACTGCCACCAGATTATCCTGCACATGTTTTCTTAGAAACGGCTCAACAAATTTTGATAAATCTATCCCATCTAGATAACTCACCAAGCCTGCGGCAAGCACAGATACTCAAATGGGAACACATTCGGCATCAGTATGACCAGCTGCCACCAGTTCATCCTGCACATGGGTTCTTAGAAACGGCTAAACAAATTTTGATGAAACTATCCCATCTCGATAACTCACCAAGCCTGCGGCAAGCACAGATACTCAAAAGGGAACACATTCGGCATCAGTATGACCAGCTGCCACCAGTTCATCCTGCACATGTCGCGCTCTCGCTTCACCACGGCGTCCCACATGGGGCCGGATCCCATGTGTGGGACCCACGTCATAGCGAGTCCCATCACCACTAGTACCGCTGGCATGAGCCTGGAGACAAATTTTATTTTATTTATTTGCAACAAAAACACAATTAGAATTGTACGTAGATATTATTGGTAAAATTCTTATTTAATCCACAAAATTTCGGGTCATTTGTAACAGGATGGCGGTTCTACAGGGGTCTTAGTACGCAATGACAATAAGAAAAATGATGGTCAGAACGCTGATACCGGATACCTTAAGATACTGTAACATAAAATGTTACAGTATGTTAAGATAAAATATTATAGTATCTTCACCGTGTGTGACGCGCTTTAAGCGATCCGGCAACGTCTTTTCGTTGCCGGGCCCATCGGACTAGAAAAATCGACCTTTGTTCCTTTGCACGAAGGTCGATTTTTAATTGGTACAAATCTGGTTACAAAAAGTGAGCTTGTGACTAAATTATTTTATGATGTGAGAATTTTTAAGTACAAAATTTATTAAGTTTTAGACATAGCGGACGAAGCCGCAGGAGAAAAGCTAGTATAAATGTAACTTACCTAAGCCATCTATTAACAATAGCCATGGGGATAGTCTTCAAACTAAACTGATGGGATTCTGCATACGTTAACATTTTGTAGGCCATAAGAAAACCTCCCATGACGAAGAAGATTTGCACTATGATACGAGCGTTGAACAGCAGGGATTTGAAGAAATCGTCGTAGGACTGGAAGGAAGAAACATCACTATATAGAAGAAACATTACATTACTACTAAGTGTAAAAAGTTTGAATAAGGTACATAAATTTGTTCATTTTAAGTGGGTCAAAATCGACAGTAAGGGCCCTTGTCCACTAATAATGTGCGAGGAATATGTTAATAACTAGGGATGTAACGATACATGATTTTGCCGATACGATACCGATACCGATATTTGTAGTAATGTATCGGCGATACCGATACCGATACCGATATCGATGGCTTGGTAGAAAAATAAATAGTGAATTATGCATAAAAATTTACCAACATTTAACAGAGACAACTGTTAATCGTGTTCTTTTAAATGAAAATGCCAAATCAAAAAACAACAAAACCATTTATTTTAGTATTATTATTTTACAAAGTCAGTTAAACTTTAAGTAATACACATACAATCAGTACCTAATAAAAGTTTACTATTGGTAGACTTTTTTCAGAAAACAAAGTGCGCACGCGCGGGCGGCCTCCCGCATCGTTCATTGGGCGCGGGTTTTTGAATTTTTTGATATCAAAAAAATTGGTTGTTTGTAAAGTAGGTTTACGATCGAGATGTTTACGTGATAACATAATGCAGTGGCAGCGCTCGAGATGAAACGGGAGATCGGTCCGTCTCTCTCTCGTTATTCCTGCGATCGCGCTCGTGAGGTTTTGGTGTGACACAAGTTTATGAACATGTCACCCGACTAAAACGATTTTAAAAACGTTATCACGTTAAAAATTAAAAAAATTCAAAATTATTTATTTCTTTCCTTTACATAAACAAATTTGTGATTGGAACACTCCTAGTAAGCAAATAAAATGCTTGTGTCAGGAGGATCCGCTCTTCCTTAACACTATTACAGAAACAGAAATAAAACAATATGAATGAATACAATGCAAAAACATAAAATAAAAGAAAGAATTTAATAAAAAAATATCGGTTGATTTATTATCGGCGATACCGATATATCGGCTTGCCGATTATATCGGCCGATATATCGGTATCGGTATCGGTATCGTTACATCCCTATTAATAACCAATAGCATCGCTCTTCAAACTTCAAACTAAATGAAGCGATGTGATTGGTTATTTACAAACACATTCCTCGCTACGAAAGAAAAAGGTCAAAAATTACGATTCCAATGCGATTTAAAATTGTTAAAAAGAAAACATTCGAAATTCAATATTCGATTGACCAGCAAAGACCGTGCGACGCGCGAATTAAAAAAAAATCACTCAGATTTTGGCGCGAATGCTTTTCCCATTTAACAAAATAAAATGGATGCTTGTGGTTGAAAATTAAACATTGTTTATCCCCTTTGCGGTGTACAATACAGGATTTTATTTTATAGGTTACGATTTGCGGCGAGAAACATTGCATATAATCAGATGGTTGAATGGTTTTGAGATTTAACAGCAAATAAAATGTAATAAATGTAATTGAACTTAAAACACTCGTTAATGATACATTGGGTTTAAATAATCGTAGTGTCACCGATCTTTAATAAGTGTACAAAGTTTAATTTGGTAAATCTGTCCGTTTAAAGTGGGTCAAATCGAGAAAGGAGTCGGTTAAAAACAAACATACAGGTGAAGTATAAGCCAGCTAATAATGAATACACTTAGTTTAGAAAAATGTGTGCGTGTTAGTACACGTAAGAAGTGTGTACACACGTAAGAAGTGAAACTTCTTTATGGCCTTATTTTCAAAAAATAATTTAGGTACTATATGCAACTTTACAGAAATACGTCGAATCACGCGTGGTAGGGATAAGAAAAAGATGGCGCGTAACGGAAAAATGTCACGCGTAACGAAAAAATGTTACACTCAATTTTTTTCCAACCCCAATAAAGAATTTTCACTTCAAAAACCTAAAAACACGCTTTAATAAGATGAAATTATTGTATTATCCGGTGATAATAGTTAGTTTTTAGGTTTTTTAACGAAGGATCGGTGATCCTTGATAAGTGTGCAAGTTTGAATTAAATCTGTCCGTTTAAAGGTCAAAATCGAGTCGAAAGAAGCCAACATACAAGTGGATTACTGTTATAAGTATGATTTTAATCTATACTGGATGTAACAATTTCATAATACACTTTTGTCATTATTTTGCACTTAACTGACTTTGAAAGTAATCAATTAGGAATGGAATTACAATCATTAAATGTATTTAATTTTAGGTTATTCCAAGGTCTTATATTATATTGCATAACTAAAATGAATAGACCGATATTGATTTAGTTTGTTTAGTTGCAAAACTAGTAAGTGAAAATATGATGGTTCGTAGCATAAATAAATAAAACATTAATTTGCTTTTCTTTGCTATTCTTTTCTGTCTTCTTATGTAAATATATTACCTAATTAAGTAATAAAAGTTTGTATGTGTCACGAAAAATATGATAATCTTATTATAGTCACAGGCCACAAATTAATAGAAAAAAATTATGAAAATTCGTTTCGAAAATATTTTTTTTAAACGCTTTCAACAATACAAACTTTTCATACTTCCAATATAATAATATTTATATCTGGTGTCAATGGACATACTAGTTTGTTACTTTTTTCTGCAATTTTTATTACACGCTTTATATTAGCTTCACCTGTATGTTTGTAACCGACTTCTTTGGGCGCGATTTTGACCCACTTTAAACGGCCAGATTTCGTTCAAACTTTGTAGATTTATTGAGGACCGATGACAATACACTAATTTGATAAAATTTTCTATTTTTTAGTTCGGTTTTCTATAAAAAGCGTGTATTTTAGTTTTTTAAAACTATTATTATTCCTCTTAGGAATATTGTTTGATATTTCTAAGAGGAAATTTTACTTCAGTACATACTTTTTATACTATACTTATAATATTAATTACTAATGTGTGGTTTAACACCACTTAAGAAAACATATTTTATAGAAAAGTACATATTATAAATTTTCTTTTAGCAGCATTAAATGATAGTCACAATCACAAGGTTGTTACGACCGATGCACATTGCAATTTCATATCGCAATGACCGGTAGGCCTAATTTTGCAACACTGTGCAGTAATGCAGTTAAATATATCTAAATGCTAGACTTAGTTTTCTAGATGTCGAGTATTTCGAAAGTGAACTACTTAATCTATAGGTACTAATATTATAAAGCTGAAGAGTTTGTTTGTTTGAACGCGCTAATCTCGGGAACTACTGGTCCGATTTGTAAAATTCTTTCGGTGTTAGATAGCCCATTTATTGAAGAAGGTTATAGGCTATATATCATCACGCTACGGCCAACAGGAGTGGAGCTACGGGGGTGAAACCGCGTGGAGCAGCTAGTCTTGCATAAATAAGTAGTTGACTTTAATGGGAAGGATAGAGTAATCTACTGAGTACTGACTCTTGCATACATAATTTAATGTATTTTTTTAGTAGGATAGATAAGGAAGATAATAATTGAAAGTGAATTTTATTTCTTGTGGTAGAGTGATGAATGCTTGCGCTTAGAAGGGCTTTTAGGGTTCAATTCGATAAATAAGTCATTAAAAAATAGTTTATTACCTACTTGTTGGTAATGGAAAATGGATTGACGGCAAAAGAAAACATTTTAAAAATGGTGATATTTTTGAGCTAAAATTATACTTGGAATTCCTTTTAAATATCTGATATGTTTTAAAAAGATGATAAAAAGGTAAAAAATATAATGAAATGAATGACTCAATCGAATATTTGTAGTATACAATTTCTTGTTTTTAAATCGACCTTCAAACGTTCCCACAAAAACAAAACTTTTATTTCAGCAAGGACACCATCTTATCTTAATCCTAGCACTTCAAATTTTTACGCATTTAATCAGACCAGACGGTCACTAGTTTTATAGCGTCGCCTATCGTGACATAAAAACTTCTGAAGAACCAGCCCCCCTAGACAAGTGGCTTTCTATTAGCGTAAAGTTCAATAGAATAGATTATGAATGTATGAGATTGACGTTTGATTACGACGACGACTTACGACTTATAGACCGGGAGATACTGACACAAAATTTCGAGTCATTTGTAACAGGATGGCGGTTCTACAGGGGTCTTAGTACGCAATGACAAAAAGAAAAACGATGGCGTGAACGCTGGTACCGGCGGCTTAGTCGCGTGGGCGTTAGTCGAACTCGTCGGAAAATAGCGAAAGTCAAACGATTTGTAACAGTATGGCACTTATTTTTCCTGTAAGTTTGAGGATCAACAAATATAAATACAAAATTTCAAAGATCTAAGTGTTGGAAATCCTCACTTATATAAATTAATAATAAATTAAGTTTTCAAGTATAACAGCACTTTTTCCCCCTACTAGAAGTATGGCAAATATAATAATGGTCACATTTTATCAAATACTCTCCAAAAATCCAAATGCAATACTGGTACAAAAAGTTTGGCGAAATAAAAATTTTTTGCAGATTTTCGGTATGGCGACCATTTGGAATCGTCCGAAAAGTATGGCATGGCGATTTTCGTAAATGGCTGCACGACGATAGTTACCTGTGCAAAAGCTAGCCTGGTACAAATGGTTGAATGATTGTTTTATTTAAATCAACACATTCGCGTCGGTATGGCGGGCTGTAAGTCACACCGGAAAAGTATGGCATGACACTACCGCCTACTACTTTTTTATGGGCTATCGGTAAATTCTAAAATTTTTGTGTTACAAATCGTTTGACTTTCGCTATTTTTCCGACGAGTTCGACAAACGCCCACGCGGCTAAGACACCGGTACCAGCGTTCACACCATCATTTTTCTTTTTGTCATTGCGTACTAAGACCCCTGTAGAACCGCCATCCTTGTTACAAATGACTCGAAATTTTGTGTCAGTATCTCCCGGTCTATTACGACGATTGATTACGTCAATCTCATACATTCATAATCTATTCTATTGAACTTTACGCTAATAGAAAGCCACTTGTCTAGGGGTCAGGTTGTAAAACTGATACATATCCATGAATATCTCATTTTGCTGCAGCTGTCTCTTAAGGTGCCTTTTCACTAATAATATGCCAGAATGTGTAGCGAGGAATGTGTTTGCAAATAACCAATCATATCGCTTCATTTAGTTTGCAGTTGAAGTTTTGTGTTTGAAGCGTTTAGCGTTTGAAGCGATTCTATTGGTTATTTAGAACCCTTATAGGCCCTCTACACAAAGAGCAGTGTTGGGCCAACAAATGATGGTCGATGTTTGCCGCTATTATGGCGATTATGAATGAATTAAATGACGGCCGATCATAGACATTGAGGCCCTCTACTCTATCGTGATTGCCTCTACTCGCCCAACGCTGCCTATTGTGAAGAGGTAACTGCTGTCTCTTAGGAATTTCCTTACGTTGACAACTTGAATATGGGCTTAACATTAATGAATTTGAAATTGAGAGAGAAGATAATAATCTTCTGTATAATCTTTCTTAGTAGAGCTATTTATGGAACAAAACATGTTTTTGTATAGACATCTTGAATGTCAGAAAATGCTTTTGTTTTGCTTCATTATGTTTGACCGTACAGATTTTTCTAACTTTGTACACATATCAAGGATCATTGACAACACAATAATTTCACGAGTACAAGTGTGCGTTTTACTTTTTTTTATATATTAATAATTTCATTTTTATTCTGCATATAAGTAAGTGTACATAATTATAAATAATTTGTTTAGTAAGGATGTTGACTTGTGGCAACGAAATTGACTTTGATAAACATATAATTTATTTAGGAATAAAACATAATGACATATAAATATAATATACTATAATAATAGTGAACGTGGTCCTAACTTCCTAAGGCTTACGAAAGCCTAGTACTAAGTACTAACTTAGGTCATTGACATTCATTAGGCCGTTCACCCGCTAAGGATTAGATTGTTTACAAAGCAATTGTTAAGTTAGATTAAGTTTAAGTTTTGCAAGAATTATCCGCCAAGTTACAGCTTAGTCGACTTATAATTAAAAGCAAAATTGGATTATTTGTTAATTATTTTGGAAATTTATTCATTAACGCAATTGTTTATTTTAAAGAATTATTGTTAAATATAATGCTTTTAATTTAATTTTAAATAAAAATATAACTACTATTTCATTTTAATATTTATTTATTGTTGTTTTTGTTACACAATTAGTGAGTAAATAAGTCTTGTGCAATTGTGCAAGTGTGCCAAAAAATTAATAATGTTATTATTGACGGAAAAATATTAAAAATTTCTTCGTATTCAGTTTGCAAAATGTATAAATTATATTATCAAACTCCTTGTTCTTGTGCAGAATTGTTTGTGGTTTAGAATTTAATATATTATGTACCTTAACTATAAACCTTATTGATAATGGTTTATGATACGTTATTATTATTTTATTTTAAATTAACTTATTAAAACTTAAACTTATTTTTTCAAATTAACACATTTCAAATATACATAAGTGAAGTCCCATGTCCCCTAGTGGGGTAAGGGGCAGATGCATTATACATCTGTTTCACTGATCGAATTTCTTTAGAGACAAGTAGGTGATCAGCCTTCTGTGTCCTGCCAGACCAAGACATTTTTTTTTCTTCGTCTCCACCGGGAATCGAACCAGGACCCCTCGGTTTTACACTCACGCGTCAACTACTGTACCAAGGAGGCGGTCAACTATACATAAAACTATTAAATTTCTCGATTTGAAATGTTTCTGCCTCATACCATACGAGGTAACAAGTGATTTCACATTTATTTAAGACTAGTAAAAATAAAATGATAATAATTGATCATTAAAACCGATAATAATAAAACACGCAAGTCAAATGCACTTAACACTATTTGCAATTTAGTTACACAATACATAATTATATTATTTATTACTGATTTATCTTCCATTAATTATTAAGAAATATAATTGTAAAGTTGAAAATTATATATTATTGTGTTGAAAATTACGAACTGAGCTTTTTAGCTGTACCTACCTACTAGCTTTGTGCCCGCGGCTTCGCCCGCGTTTTCAAAGAAGATCCCGCATAGTTCCCGTTCCCTGATAAAACCTATCCTATGTGTTAATCTGAGTTACTCTCTATGTGTGTGCCAAATATTGCAAATCGTTTCAGCAATATTTGATTGAAGGAGTAACAAACATACAAGCTTTCGCATTTATTATATTAGTAGGAACTAGTAGGATACATTTTATATTTTATAACTAGAACTATTCACGCTTACAATTCTAGAAATCTGTTAAAATACTTACATTTTCAATGAAATCAGGGTTTTCTGTGTATCCATAACCGATAAATATCATCGAATGAAGACCAAGGATCATCACCATTGTATAGAACCTGTAAACAAAGTTTTGATAAATATATTTTATTCGTTTTCGCTTTCGCTTCGCTTCGTTCGCTCCCTTGCTATATATAATTTAGCCTATATTATGTTGTAACAAGTTATATTATAGCGAATATTACGCGAGCAAAGCGTGCTGATTAAATACGAAATATAGATTTCGCGGAGCCATTTTTGAGCTGAGTTATCAGGAATTGCAGATGAAAAATTTATTACTTTATGTATACAAATTTTTTGTCGTAATCATGTTGTTTAACGTGATCAGTGTATTCAAAACTACATGTCCCTTCGCGCTTAGTATACCGTACCCCTAGTGTGAGTTTGATCGAGTACGAAACGTTACTATCGCGTCTGCGTCACAGCCGAATTTGTATGGGAAATCGAACAGCGCCCCTAGCGGACGTATGGGGAAGCTAGGTGGCGCTGTTTCAATTTCATAGAAATCCGAGTTAACTTTATCGCGATCGAGTGCGAGCAAAAACTCACACTTAGCACACCGATAGTGGGACACCCTGTATAATATATTTATTAGGTACTCTGTTTATTTATTATTCTATACCATTAGATGAATAATCAACATCAAATGTATTGTTCTTAGAATAGATTACCAAGTAAATTTATATATTAATATTTAATTTCAACCTTAACATATACAGTGGGATTCCGAAGGTTAGAGAAACTTTGTTTTAGTTTACTGGTCCTTTGACAAAGTTTGTGAGAAGATTAAAGATTTATACGGACCTCAGATTATGTAGGACTTTCGGAAATATATAAAACTAGCTTTCCGCCCCCGGCTTCGCCCGCGCAGTCAAAGAAAAACCCGCATAGTTCCCGTGGGATTTCCGGGATAAAACCTATCCTATATCCCGGGGTAAAAAGTAGCCTATGTCCTTTCTCGGGTATCAAAATATCTCCATACCAAATTTCATGCAAATTGCTTCAGTAGTTTAGGCGTGATTGAGTAACAGACAGACAGACAGAGTTACTTTTGCATTTATAATATTAGTATATACAATTATGTAGTTCGACTTTGCTGGCATGGACACTCTATAGAGCTTCGAAAAGTAATCTATTTTAATGTATTATGTCACAATTTTCAAGTATGAACTACCCCCCTATTTCCAGATTGATAACTTATTTCATATATCTAAGTTAAATATCATCAAAATCTGTTCAGCCTTGTGGTGTTACAACGGAACACAAAACTCAATGTGATAATAAATAACTCAAGAAATACTTACCGCATTGCTTGAAAACATTTGAAGATGCCTCCATCAGCACTGCCGCCATATTTTAAAGCTTTCCAATTCTTTTGTAAACAAAACGCCAAAAAATATCTGTTGCCTGAATAAAAAAAAGGGCAATATTTAATTTATAAATTAAAAAACAAACATGAATTTGTTGATCTAATCAATCAAATGAATAAAGTTGTTTAGAGATTGTTAACAGACCAAAACATATTTAGGGTGGATGTACCACTAGTTGACCATTTAAGCGGTTTTATCTTTAGCTATATATAAAAAACGGGTTATTTGTTTTACGTTCAATGTTATTTTTGGGACACAGATAATTGAATACTCACTGTAACTATTGTTCTTAATATCAATTTGATAACCTTCAAAGGTTTTATGAAAACTACTCTGAAAGTTATTTCTGCTAAAAACACCATTACTTGACCACTGATCACCAATATCTGACCATCATTACTCTAAAAGTTGACCATTTTCAAAATGGACAAAATGTCCTTCTTCGAACATTAGTTTTGTTTAATAAATAAATATATTATTTAATAAATAAAGATAGGTTGATGAAATCAAACCACTTGGTCACGGAAATCAAGTGGACAACTCAAGGTTAATAATATTCTCGGCCCCGAAACCTGACCAACTAAGTTCGGCATAAAAATCTTACGGTGGTCAGCTTTTGGAAATATGCAACATAAAGCTATGACTTAACTACGGCTTATATGGTTTGTTAAATTAGGTAGGTATAAGCACAAACCAAAGCAAGTCTTTCTTAGCAGAATATAAAGAACCAAGAGCTGACCATACTGGTCAACAATAGGCGAAAAATTGTTTTCGTTGCTCCAAAAGATAACCAGGCCGCTAAAAATCATGAAAAACTGTTCATGCCAAAAATGAAGCCGAAAGTCTATAACAGAATGGTTCAACATTATGCCTATAACAAGACATATAAAGAGTAATCGATTGCATTCAAGATAAATTAAGATTTCCCAATCAACTCCCGATAAAAAACTCTTAGTAAAAAATGTGATTACTTACGGGGCACCTACTTAATTACATCTTCGTGTTGAAAAAATGTCAATATTTCTGACCAATGGCAGCAAGGTTTGTTTTTATTTTATAGATGTTGCTCTAGAGAAAAAACAATAAACTATCATCTGGGGCTGCCGTATTTTCTTAATTGGCGCGTATATTTGAATTTCGGTCATGTATTGGCGCTTGGTCAGCTAGTGGTACATTGACCCTATACCAAAACATATATTAGCTATTTGCCCGGGCTTTTTCGATTTTATAATAACTAACACAATGTTTATTTAATTAGGAATTAATGTTGCTTATTGTGAAGTTGTATTATGATATTCGGCGTTGAAACTTGAACGCGCTAATATCAGAAACTAATGGTACGATTTGAAAAAATATTTCAGCGTTAGATAGCCAATTCATTGAGAAAAACTACATAATAATAAATTGTATGTATGTGTCTTTCTTTCATGCTCTTGCTCTTACAAAAATAATAGCTTAGCAATGCGGATAAAACCGCGGGTCACAGCTAGTCAAAGAACTACGTAATAATTAGTTTAGACACAAAGCTATTAACACATTACAAATGAAGGCCCCATAAATAAACTAATTCCAACTGAAAATAGCCGTGGAAATCCACACGTCACTTAATTATTCAATGCTCCTGAGTTGGGTGGAACTTTATAAGTGACACATCAATTACCGACTGTCATTTTTGGGATAGACGAACATACTGATTTGTTACGTGATAAGTGCTGTTTTGGGTAGGTATTATTAGGTGAAGGTATTTTGAGAAAATTTGTGCTTGGAATACCTATCTCTAGGTTTATATGTATATTATATTAGATTTACCGTATATGTATATCAATTTTTGTATGTTTCCGTAAACTATGTAATTTCCATAGTAGATAATAATTAAATTCGGATTGGTATAATTATTTTTATTTCATAACATAACCTATAATAACATAACATAAGCTTGCTTGCATAACATAATCCAACTATGCCTTGCAAATGTTTCAAAGCTTGTAAAATACAGAATTTTTAGTAATTTTTAAATAATTTGTATATTATGTAATAACATTTGCTAAAGTACAGACAGTATAGTAATTATATTTTCTAAGCAAAATAGGTAAATACTAACACTGCTTATCTTCAGGGGGCCAGAAGAAATAGTACGCAGTGCATCCAAGATTGACAAATAAGATCAGCAGTATCAACAATCCAATTATTATATCCAAAGTGTCTATAGGTAGTTGATCTTCTTGTGTCTTACAATATCGTACTGATAAGGATTCCACCTGATAACAAAATATATGGTTAGTTGTAGTAGCTTGACACGGCATAAAAAAGACATGTGTTTTTGTGGCTTTAGAGTGGTAAATTTTAAAATCGGTCTTTCATTTTGGGTTAAGTTTATGCGCGCACACACACATACACAGCCACACACATTCATGGACTGCGGACTATACATACAAAACATTATGAACTAAATAATTAACAATAGGCAAATGTTCAGTGTTGTGATAAAAGTTATTCTTGATCATACTTTTTATTTGCTGCGAATTTTCAAAATTACCACTTATAATAAATTCTAAATTACATTAAAACAAGAAACATCGTGAAATCTTCTTCATAATACATATTATTTCTAACGCTATTATGTATCTAAAATATTAAAGTACAGCTAAACATTAAGATTTTTAGGTCTTTCCCTAATACCAACAAACATTCCGATTTTGTTATTCCTTAGAATACCTATTAAACAAACTTACCTGTAACCCATACCCCTCATGTATACTAGCGTTGAAGCATTCTCTCAAAGCAGTAACAGTCAGTTCGGTCACATTCGCATGAGATAAGTTCAGGCCACAGTGTTGTGTGCCACAGACGCCTCTGTGTAGTTTCGTGTGCTTGTAGTTATGGTAGTAGTGTGAGGAGAAATTCTGCAATAAATACATATTATTTGACATTAAGTAAATGTTGACAATATTAAAAAATAATAAAAATGTGTGTCTTTATGACCTTATTTTTCAAAAAATAATTTACTAGGTATATGCAACTTTACAGAAGTACGTCGAATCAAAGATAGTGCGTACGGCGTAACGGAAAAATGTCACGCGTAACGAAAAAATGTTACACTAAATTTTTTTCCAACCCCGATAAAGAACTTTCACTTCAAAAATTGGTGAAGACGATTGCAGGTCAAAATGTAACAATGAATAAAGAATGTTCCAATTCTGTCTCATGTTTTTTTTGCCTACTCTATGGACAAAGCACTGTATAAGTATTAAGTATACAGTCTAAATTCGTGTCTTTAATATTACACAAATCTTTATTTAATGCTTAGTACTCATTTATTACTTTTTGGATAAAATCGGGTTTTGAAATCGATAAAAATTAAAAATTTTCAAACTACCGTCATGCAAATAAAAAGAGCGTGAGAGCCAAGCACACGTGTCAGAAGTAAAACTTCTTTGGCAAGATTGAGAGATACCAAAATCGTCGCCCTAGTCCATGACGTGTCGGTATTGTCATGACCTTGAAATTTTACTCTCAATGCGCATAAAGAAGTTACACTTCAAAAACTTAAATGCGATTTATTCCTTTTTAAAACGAGTTTTAAACCCGTTAAAATTACCTTAATATACTGATACAAGGGTGTATCATCTTCCAGCAGCTCCATGTCAACTATACAGTACACAGCATCTTTGTCCTTGAGACATTTGTCGAAGTCATCCAACTCGGAAAGAGCCGGCATGGAACTGTAGTCGAATACATCCCGGGTTTCTATGGAGAAATTTTTATTATTTATATTTTAGAATTAAAAAACAAAACAAATAGTTTCTAAACTTTTTTTTTAATTTTAGTATTATAAATTTAAGAAATCAAGAGTTTCGTGGTTAGGAAGTCTTATCAGAAAAGTCAGTGATTTACCCGCAGTGCTCCGCCCTTGTTGGTCTTAGCGTGATGATTATACAGCCTATAAGCCTTCCTCGATAAATGGGCTATCTAACACTGAAAGAATTTTTCAAATCGGACCAGTAGTTCACGAGATTAGCACGTTCAAACAAACAAACTCTTCAGCTTTATAATATTAGTATGAGTAAACCTACTACCTATTATTAGTCTGTGCTACTACTATAACTACACTACACTTAACCTAGGTTTACATTCATGCCATTTCACCATCGCAATGCAACGCAAGTTGGATTTCCGATCAAACCTGTTATTTGAAATAACTAGAAACTATAATCGTTTTGTTTGTAAATAAACGAGATATTAATCTATACTAATATTACAAAGGGGAAGAGTTTGTTTGTTTGTACGTGGTAATCTCAGGAACCAAATGTCTGATTTGAAAAATTATTTTACTGTTAGATTATAGATAGTCCATTTATCGAGGAAGGCTATCAATAGGCTATATTATATTATCAAAAAATTGATATCAGCCGATATCATAATCATAGATTAACGGTAGATTAAGTTAAACCCAGATTAAACAAGTTAGTTACACTTTTGAAATCTAGAAAGGATTGCAAGCAAGATTCTAAAATATGGTGTAACTGCAGGCCTTTTTCGATATCAAGTTACCTAACTATAGAATAGTTACCAAGTAATCGATCAATGTGTGAAATCATAGTAATAAATTTCCTTCGGCTTTGTCCGCTTTGTTTAAACATTAACAAATACTTAAATTTTCTTCGAGAACTCATCTATCCATTGATGAAAACAGCATGAAAATTGGTGAAACAGTTTTGGAGTATTTCGAACAAATGTAGGAGAGATATCTGTTTATATGATATTTCTTATATATAAAATTCTCGTGTCACAATGTTAGTCTGCATACTCCTCCGAAACGGGTGGACCGATTCTCATGAAATTTTCTGTGCATATCGGGTAAGTCTGAGAATCGGCCAACATCTATTTTTCATATGTACCACGGGCGAAGCCGGGGCGGACCGCTAGTATATATGTAATATCACTAGCTTTTCGCTCCCAGTTTTGCTAGCTTCGTAGAAAACTTAACAAATTATGTGCTGAAAACTTCCTAAAGAATCAATCTATTTCTCAGAGCGTCTATGCCGAGCACACGCGCCAGAAGTGAAACTTCTTTGGCAGATTCAAAGATAAGTACCTAAATCGTCCATGACGTGACGTTATTGCCATGAAGCGACCTTCAAATTAGCTTTAAGCTATATTATCTCTACTTAGCTTTAAGCGTTTCACTTCAAAAGCTTAGAAACTTCATCGAAATCCGTTGCGTAGTTTTAAAGGTCTAAGCATACATAGGGACGGACAGACAGCGACAGCGACTTTGTTTTATACTATGTAGTTATCATATAATAATATGTTTATCTTAATATATATATAAATCTCGTGTCGTCCTCAATGGACTCCTAAACTACTTAACTGATTATAATAAAATTCGCACACCATATTATTATGTAGTTCGATCCAACTTAAGAGATAGGATAGTTTAAACATGTAGGTACCACGGGCGAAGCCGGGGCGGACAGCTTGTCGATGTATAAATCTCGATTTCATATCTCAATAGCTTCTATAAAATACTTAATAAATAGCCTAGGCTAATAATGAAATGGCTGATTTAAACAATTAGCTGAAATGTAGCTAATGGTGTTAATACATAATATACCTATCTATTGATTTAAATGCAAATTTATAACAAATAAAATTTAATGTTTGTTTGAATAAAATAAAAGTTATAATTAATTTAAAAGCAAATAGTTTTAAAGGATAATTTTAACTATAATTAGTGACTGAGTACATTACCATTTTGTAGAATATATAATTAAATTGCATATTGTGCTCTTTTCCTAGTATTTAGGTTTTTGATTTTTCAAGGTTATAAAATGCATACATATATTTATCTATTTCCTTGTTTTCAAACAAATTTTCGTAATTTTTGATTAAATGGTATTTTACAATATGGAAAAATATACTTAATATTAATAGCATTGTGAGAATATCCAGGAATATTAATATTATTAAAAAAAGAGGCTATTCCAAAACTCTTATAAAAATTTACACAAATACAAATACAAATATTATCTAGCTGAGCCACTATCTAATATGTAAAAATGAATATCTATAAAAATGAAACCCGTTTCGCGTTGTCACGGCATCACGTGTGAACTGCTGAACCGATTTCGATAATTCTTTTTTTATTATACCTATTCCTTGAAGTACGAGGATGGTTCTTATGTAGAGAAAACGTAAATATGTACCAAGGGCGAAGCCGGGGCGGACCACTAGTAGTGAAATAATTTTTGAAATCGGAACTTTTCCTGAAGGTTCCTGAGATTAGCCCGTTCAAGCAAACAAACAAGTATAGATTAGTATAGTTTAGAAGGTATTATTTTCCGTACAAATATGATTGTAATTTCAAATTATTGCAAATTTATTAGAATTTAAAACATTTATTCAATGTTGAAAAATCACAAAAATAAAAAAGTAGAGTCAGTCAGGAAACTATGTTATATTATAAATTAAAAATATAACAAAATAATGCAACTGCATTTATAATCAAATGCATTATTTAATTCCAAAAACCTAATTATTTTTGGCTTTAATTAAGTAATTATTTTAATAATGTTATTTTTGTTTTTTATTTCGGAATTTAAGGTTATTACGTATTTAGAGGTATTTTTTTAAATTAAGCAACAAAATATAAATATTTGTTTTGTTTATACTGCATTATATTTGTATGTAACAAAATTCATGATTAACATCGGATTTTAATTATTAATTATAATTATTAATAAAAGTATATGTAATACTAGCTTTCCACCGGCGGCTTCGCTCGCGTTTTCAAAGAAAAATCCGCATAGTTCCTGGTCTCGTGGGATTTCCGGGAAAAATCCTATCCTATGCGGTAATACAAGTTACCTGCTATACGTGTACTAAATTTCATTGTAATCAGTTCAGTATTCATTACGTGAAAGAGTAACAAACATACGTACACATACACATGCATCCATCCTCACAAACTTTCGCATTTACATAATACTAGCTGTGCCTCGTGGTTTCACCCGCATTGCTCCGCTACTGATGGTCTTAGCGTGATGATATATAGCCTTCCTAGCCTTCCTCGATAAATAGGCTATCTAACATCGAAATAATTTTTCAAATTGGACCAGTACCTAGTGGCTGAGATTAGCGCGTTCAAACAAACAAACAAACTCTTCAGCTTTTATAATATTAGTATAGATTAGTAGGATAGGATAGGATTATGTAGAAATAATATATTTATTGAGATAAAGCCATAATCTAGGTTATCATCTATCAGTATGCGTAAGTTTTATCTTAATCTGTACAATGGTTCGTGCGTGACTGAGGCTTTTATTTCTTTTTATTTAGGTTACATTGCATCTTCATGTGTTTGATATTACGCGAGCATTAAGAAATTAAAGACTTTTAACGGATTTTAAACGTGATTTATTTAAATTATAACGCCGAAATGTGGGCAAAGTTTGTATTTATAAAATAAAATTAAACAAAATATAACAGAATATTTCAAAAGGAGCCGGGGCACGCAGCTAGTCTATTATAAAGTAATTTATAATTTCCTATCATTAATATATAATAAATTATTATATTGTCTGCCGGAGGTCACATAATAATTAATGACGTCATAAAAATAAATTACTTCATGTTTTCAATCATAAAGTGCACCTTTTTTGTGTTATTATTTAATTACTAAATATTAAATATGTATAGGAATTGTTAATATAATCAACTGATATGAATAAAGAGGATATGTTTTTGGACAAAATAAAACAGGGATTCGAAACAACTTTACTTTACAAATGTAATAAAATTTTGGAACGCAATAAGACATGATTTAAAATAAATTTTCTTTAAATTATAACGAAAAAATTTAGTGCAATATCAAAGTAAATACATTATTACTGTGTTATTAAAATATTATAAAAATAAATGAAATCAAAAGGCTAAAAAAACCTTGAAGTGCTTAAAATATTATATCTACAAGCTGTGGTCCGGATTTTCACCTGCATTGCTCCGCTCCTGTTGGTCTTAGCGTGATAATAGCCTTCCTCGATAAATAGGCTACCTAACACCGAAAGAATTTTTCAAATCGGACCAGTAGTTCCTGAGATTAGCGCGTTTAAACAAACAAAAAAACAAACTCTTCAGCTTTATAATATTAAAGTATATCTACCCAATGGCCCTAAAAAATCCCGTCAATAATTCAAAACTAAGATACGTTATATTATTAATGACTTCCAAATATAGAGTAATATTATGTATTTTAATATAATATATATATTTTATACAAAAATTTAATTGTATAAAATACTAGCGGTCCGCCCCGGCTTCGCCCGTGGTACATGTTAACGTTTTCTCTACATAAGAACCATCCTCGTACTTCAAGGAATATAATAAAAAAAGAATTATCGAAATCGGTTCAGCCGTTCTCGAGTTATGCGCTTACCAACACATTTTGCGATTCATTTTTATATATAAGATTAATTGTATAAAATATAACAAAGCAACCTTTGAGAAGAATACATAGAGATTTTCCCGCCAATTCGTCTCGTTAGAAATTTCCAGAATCCGGAGTAAAGAAAAAGTTTTTTCATTAGTACTTTAAAACTTCCAATATTTACTTTGTATGTATGTCCCTTTTTATAATGTTATGTGTCTTTAATTGGGGTAACGATAGACATAATATTATAGAGCTGAAGTTTGTTGTTTGCACGAGCTAAACTCAGGAGCTACTGGTCCGATTTGAAAAATTCTTTCGGTGTTAGATAGCCCATTTATCGAGGAAGATAGGCTATTATCACGCTAAGACCAACAGGAGCGGAGCAATGCAGGTGAAAATCCGGACCACAGCTTGTAGATATAATATTTTAAGCACTTCAAGGTTTTTTGAGCCTTTTGATTTAATTTTATATTTTTATAATATGTTATATGACACATTAACCCTTAAATTGATTTCGTCCGTTTTAAAGGACATAGTATTTACACACATGCTGGCGCTGTTACATTAGACCTAGGCATTGCCAATCGGTATATTGGGAAGGTACTAGCTATGTCCTTCGCGTACATGCAGGTTTCGTTAACGAAGCGAAGTACAGTCACGAATGGTGACCATTTGAAATTTGCAAAAAACGGATCTTTTGACTCTCCTGATAAAATTGGATATAACTGTAAGTATTTTGGCTATTTTGCTTATAACCTTATATTATTAGTTAGAATACGATTGTAAGTATAGTATTTTGACATAATTTTTACATATTTTACAATATTTGAAATAAAAATCTTAGTTTATTTATGATGTCCCATAAAACGGACGTTGACAACTTGGAGTATACACTAGGGTATTCTTCACATGTCCTATGTAACGGACGTTGCCAATAAGGCCCTTCATTTTCAACGTCATCATTTTGATATATTTTTCTCTATTTTTATTATGTTTTACAGGAGCATGACTTGGCAATCAATAAAAAATTCCCTCATTACCTCTGGCGGAAGCTGAAGAGTCTGGCGTTGAGTTGAGATGACGATTTCGAAGGAAATGTAGACCTACGGGACTATAATTTCACTATGATATCAGTGTCAATCATTTACCCCCAGCACCATACCTCCGGAATTATACGACATATTGATTTGAGACACAATGAAGACCCAAAAAGTCAGAATTTTCACCATCAACTAAATATTATTGCTGCAGAATTACAGCCATTACATGCGGTGCGAGATGAATCTTCCCTACTTTTCAGTAGTTCTTCAGCTACAGCATCATGTTACTTACCAGAAATACCACCCAATGTTTGAAAATTTAAATCATAATACCTTACAAATTAAAAAACTGGCAGCAAATGGATATATGTATAAGCCAAAGAATAAAAAAAGCGATTTAAATTTTCTGTTTGTTTTGGTACTTCAGGAATGGTATACGTCTTCTTTGCATACGATGAAGCAAACACATTTCAATCTGTACAATTTAGTGAATGGGAAGAGGACTTTTTTGGTGTATTAGATAAGTTCTCAGGCTATGTAATACTATTTCTATTCCAATTCTTAGCATATTCTTTGGCTGTGCTTTTAGGTAGTGTCGTTTTTTAAAATCCATTATTTTGAAAGATATCGTTAAAGTTTTAACCAATATTTTAAGACAGATGTTTGAAAAGCTTATACTAGATCATCCATAATTATAATTTGATAATAATTTTGAATTACAGAGCTGAAAATGTGCATTGTATTCATGTACCACGGTTGCAGGAAAAATGTGCAATGTCCGTTATATGTGACGGTTCGAACATGTACATATAATTGGCAATGTCCGTTTTATGTGACATACTGAAAACAATAGAAAAAATTAAAATTTTTATTTTTTTTTTTTCATTTTCCTCTTTTCTATCCTAATTCCAACACATCCTCCAAATTTGGACATTATACACACAAGTTATCTAGGGGTGACAATTTAAGGGTTAATAATGTATTAACATTGGTATTGCACAATTTTATTACATGTAAAGAAAAGTTATATTAAATCGTGATTTATTATGTTCCAAAACAGATCCTTCTTTATTCAGTCGAGAAAATATGACTTACGCGGAAGCAACAGTACCTACAGTCGGCCAAATACATGCCAAAATATCCATATTAAACACTTTTTAACGGATTTTAAACGCGATTTATTCCGTTCACCAATAACCGAGATCAGTGTAATTTATTTAGCATTCAAGAGGCCGTTTAAAATATCGAGTTAAAAATTCGTTAAATTCTAAAAGATCTAAATATTGACATAATTATTTTTGACCGTCTCCTAAATTTCGGGGTTACTATGTTTCATTTCAGATGTATACAACGAAATAAAATACTAAAAAGTTCGATTTATTAAACAATTGTATTACAGAATGAAAAATCTAATATAAATAAATCATGATTAAAATCCGTTAAAATTTCAATTTTTAAAAATTGATATACATTTAACTGTCTCCTAAATTATAATAAAACTATCATATATAATAATGTCATATTTTATTAATTTCTTAAAATTTGAAATAAATCCATGCAGTACTTTTTGAGTTTAGCCCGAACAAAAAGAAAAAAAATCTAACCCTATATTTTTGACTTCGATTATCGATATCTATGATGATCTATTGTAGATCACGTCCCAAGTTTAAAAAAAAATATTTAATGTACAAAAAATAATCCATGTATAGTTTTGTCTTTACTACGATTTTATAATATTATTATATTATGTATAGATAATTAATAAATTACATACCAATATTATAGGTCCCATTTTGGGCGAGAACACTCACAGCACATAGGGCCAGCCACCACATTTTGCCACGAACTAACGACTAAGCTAGCGAACCTAGCAATTCAAACGGGGATAGGATCATAGTAAAAATTTTACGAAACCAGAGACAAATAAATGCAATGTTTTTTAATAGACAAATAAAGTAAGGTCTATGGTTATGAAATTAAGGTTATAGTGATGTGAGTGAATTATGCAATCTATTTTAGCTATGTACTTTTACGAATGTTCATATTATGAGTAATGACATT
The DNA here is from genome assembly GCA_907164685.1 of Colias eurytheme. Taxonomy (NCBI): domain Eukaryota; kingdom Metazoa; phylum Arthropoda; class Insecta; order Lepidoptera; family Pieridae; genus Colias; species Colias eurytheme. The sequence goes on along the minus strand of CAJQZN010039692.1, from coordinate 20,279 downwards.
CTCTAGTTTATTGTTTAAATTTATAAGTATAATATTATGTTGCTATATAAATAAATTTGGTATTAAATGAAGACTTGTTTTTTGTAAATTAATTTACTAATAGAAGGGTCTGAAATTAAAACCTTCTCTACATTTTTTTTTGCTACATTATGGTCCTTTAAATTGATCGATGCAGCACATAAAACAGTGTGAAAAAAGTAAAAATAAATGTGAATATTTTAAAGTTAACTTTGACCTCAGAGGCGGATTTTCTTGCAACTCTACATTTTATGATATTTTGTTTTTTAATAACATAAGCTATGCATTTTTTCGTACAATGTCTTTAAAATTGATGCAAACTTATTTTTATTTCTTAGTAAGGTAACAAGCTGGGCTTTCTTTAATAAAATTTTGACTTTAGATTTAGTATTACATTCACTAGGTACTTATTTATAGAGTCCTATATAATATAATATATAGATAAGCCTATATTTGATTTTTTGAATCAAATTTCCATACAGTTTCCGTCATTTTAACTAACTCATAAGCTAAATGGAACATAATATATCTAAAAGATGTTAAATCACCCGGACAATTTTGATTTTTTTATTACGTATACATTAATGTAATATTAACTAAAGTGAACCCTTAAGATGTATTTCTTCCGTAGTAGCTTTAAATGTCTATTATAGTTGTTTCTTTCAAAACAGCTTTAACAGACTTTAAAAAAACCTAACTAATTGTATAATACTTAGTAACTTCTGTCACCATACTCTATTATATAAACCAATCAATTTGTCACGGTGTTCATTGATAAATCGCAACTACGCAAGAATGTAATCATATTGCACATTCTTGTTTGAAATGACTGGTTAGTATCTAGATTTAGTATTATTTTATGCATTGTAAATGCGAAAGCGTGATTGTTTGTCTTTTATTTCACGTTTCATCAAAATGCGTACAGTAGTTTTTATATGAAATTCCGAGGTGAAAAAAAATAGAGGTAGTTTTTTTAGTTTTCATTCTAGTACTGCCGAAATTGAACTGTTGCTATTATATTATGTGTATACATATTTTTATTTCCTTACCTGTATAATGTGATTTTTTTGACGTGACAACGTCTTATAATTCGATAGCGCCGGCTGCACGCACGAAAAAACATGACTCATGCGGCGTTACCTCGCTCTGAGGCGTTCCATGTATGGCTTGAAGTGCAAGCGAGAGCGCGGAACGAGCGACAAAGAAGCACAATCGAACGTTGTCACGTTCAACTATCGTCAGTAAACCGACTTTACAGACAACCAATTTTTTTAATTATCTATAGGTATCAATGTAGGTACTAATATAAAGATGAAGTTTTTTTGGTTAGTTTGTTGGAACGCACTGATCTCGGGAACTATTCTACCTTAATTATTTCACCGTTGGATAATATGTAAGTAATCCTTTACTCAGTAGGTTAGGTTTAAACAATCTTTATATAAATGAACATCCATACTTAATATTATAAATGCGAAAGTAACTCTGTCTGTCTGTCTGTTACTCAATCACGTCTTAACTACTGAACCAATTTGCATGAAATTTGGTATAGAGATATTTTGATACCCGAGAAAGGACATAGGATAGGTTTTATCCCCGAAATCCTACGGGAACGGGTTTTTCTTTGAAAACGCGGGCGAAGCCGTGGGCGGAAAGCTAGTTATAAATAAACGATGAAATGTTTTGTATGCAAAATAATTGTCACATACACGAATGATTATAATTAAGAGCAATTCGACGAAGAGTTTCGTGTCATCGGTACGAGTGCAAACAAACGCATTGGTGCGTGTCGCGTCCGTTGCTTCATTGAGCTGCAGCGTGTGATCACACTTGCGCGGGAAAACGTGTTTTGCGATAATTTTAGTAAAAAAATAGCAAGGTGTTAATGATTTTTTGGCATGATTAATATAAAATGCTGACTTCTATTCATTTAATCTAATTGTCAAAAAAGAGCGTGTGTGAGCACACGTGTCAGAAGTGAAAAAAATATACCAAAATCGTCGCCTTACTCCATGACGTGATGGTATTGTCATGACAAGACCTTGAAATTTTACTCTCAACACGCCTAAAGAGGTTTCACTGCAAAAAGTTTTATTTTTATAATTTTCTTGTATCCATGAACATGTAATGCTGACTTCAATTTATTTATTCTTTATTCTTCACAAAAATAAAGTTATTTTTCGAAGAGTGTAATAAAAACGCATGTCATTGATACGAGTGCAAACAAACGCATTAGTGCGTGTCGACGTCCGTTGCTTCATTGAGCTACAGCGTGTGAACACACTTGCGCGGGAAAACGTATTTTATGATGAGTAATAACATTCGCACGTATATGTAAACCCACAAGTGTATATGACTATTTTTTTTCTGTGACGTTTACGATAAGTAGAGTGAAAAAACTACGTACGCTATGTAGTGCAAACACTTAAACATATTCACGACTTTACTACTATATAGTTGTGATATTTAGAAATACTGTTTCTATTCATTCTAGTACACAGATAATACAAAAATCATTAAAAGCATACGAAAATTGGAGCACAAAATTGGTGCATATAAAATTTCTTGTAGAAGGCATTGATGGGTCATAATAAAGCTTTTTCTTCATGAATCGATAACTAAAAAGAATGAAACATATCGTACGAACTAAGAACCATCCATCGTTTTGCGAACGTCAGTTATTAAAGAAAAAAGATTCAGTTATTTGCAATGGGTAAACTCAAATAGGTACTGCTGTTGCTTCATTTGACTTTATCATACTTGCGCGGGAAATTTTGCTTATTAAAATACTAGCTGTTGCCCGCGACTTCGTCCGCGATTACGTCGTTTTTCGTCATTCGTCGTTTAAAAAAATACGTGACACTTTATTTTTGAATGTTCTTAATTGTCTCTTATAAAATTTAACTAAATTAAAATTGAACACTGATAAGAAAATCTTAAAATCGGAGGAAATCGAAAATCTGAGGAAAACATGAATGAATGTGATTTAAATTCTACATTATAGTTAGTATTTCAAATAATAATCTAAATTAAATGTAGATTAACAGTTTGAGCGCACCGTAATAGAATATATTGTACCTAAGTATGTATTAAATTACGTTAGTTTACATAGTAACAAAACAAAAACACGATGACTTTCTTTCGCGCTCGGTACCACAAACTAAGCATGTTAATGGTACGTGGCCCGCGTCACTTGACCCCCCGCGAGTTCCCCTCCGTTGCTATGCGAAAATACATTCGTCGCCCTGCTGTAGAAAAAATTGTAATACTGTGGCCTGGGCGTTATAACACGCCCAGGAAGTTCCTGAGTGCCGATAGACGTCCGTCTATCGGCATTTATAACAATTTTATATTAATATCACCATTCACCATCTTGAGGAAAAGCTTCTAATGTCGATTTAAAACTGCATACATACGAATTAACCTGATGAAACATGTTCTAAAATTGTCCTTACTCCACTTTAAAGCATTACAAAAATAACATACTACGTTAATATCGCCTATACAGAAGATGATCTGTAATCAATTGTGAGGTTATAAGCAAACCCACTTTTATATTTGTCGGACCCAACCACCGAATTCGTAGATTGATCTTCTATGTTTACCTCTAATCTAAGTCATTAAGACTATCTCGAAATCTGTCTGCAGTAAGAGGGGCCTCTCGCTATTCGTCCGTTTCCAGAGACCGAATAGTTTCAATTCTTAATCTTTCATTAAACAAACTTATTAATCGTTTTTGTCTCAATTAATTGTAATATTCGCGTCCTTACTCTAGTCATTGCTTATGCTCATGTTCATCTTCAAGAGATCGAATAATATTATGGTGCACCCTATCATTTGTCAAACGGTCTTCATATTGAGTAAAAGTTTCAGATTCTCGAGATAAAATATGACGGCCGTGATCAGCTGTGAGACATTATACCCTCTCAGTGAAGGTTTCGGTCTCACGGGATAGTACATGCCGTTCGCGGTCAGCTGTGAGCCGCAATTCTCGTTGTGAAGCGGTTTCAGGTTCTCGGCATAACACATGTTGTTTTCGGCCTATAGTAAGCCTCTTACCTCTAACGATTCTTGAGAACTCTTATTTCTCATTTTCTTAGCTTTGCTCGATTTTCGAGATAAAGATTTTTTAGGTGGCACTGATGCATGAAAATAAAAATTGAGTTGAAACGGACTGAGAGTGTTATAGACAAATATAATCAGAAAGCTTCGAACTCCTAAGCTATCGGAAGTTACACGTGTTATTGTGAGTCAACCATAAAAGATATACATTTATGATGTCGGGAGATATTTTTTATATAATAAGGAGAACATTTCTTTCATACAATATGATTTCTGTGTAGCTTTAACTCTACTTTTACTGCTCTGCTCAGGAATATGTAAAATAATTGTAATTGCTAATGGATCTTTTCAATTCCGTTCTCTTCACTGGGAGAACTCCGCAGGCGTGGAGCAAAAGTGTTGTCATACTGTTTTTCAAGAAGGGCAATAAAACGCTTTTGAAAAACTATAGACCCATATCGCTTTTGAGCCACGTCTATAAGTTGTTCTCTAGGGTAATCACCAACCGCCTTGCACGCCGCCTCGATAAATTTCAGCCCCCAGAACAGGCCGGGTTCCGAAGCGGTTATAGCACCATAGACCACATCCACACAGTGCGGCAGATTGTGCAGAAGACAGAGGAGTACAATCAGCCCCTGTGCATTGCTTTTGTGGACTATGAGAAGGCTTTTGACTGCATCGAGACCTGGTCTGTTTTGGAATCCTTGCAGCGATGTCAAGTCGACTGGCGATATATCCAAGTGTTGAGATCCCTCTATGATGCCGCTACGCTAACTGTCCAAATCCAAAATCAGCAAACTAACCATATCCCTCTACGGCGAGGAGTGAGGCAGGGTGATGTTATCTCACCGAAACTGTTCACTACCGCGTTAGAGAATATGTTTAAGACGCTAAACTGGACAGAACGGGGCATAAACATCAATGGCAATAAAATCTCACACTTGCGATTTGCTGATGATATCGTCATCATGGCTGAGTCGCTGCAAGAATTACAACTTATGCTGAATGACCTTGCTGAATCCTCCCAACGAATCGGTCTCCGCATGAACACCGATAAGACGAAGATTATGATCAACGATCACATTATACCGGAACCGATCACTACTCAGGGTGTCACTCTTGAAGTTGTTCCAGAATACGTATACCTAGGGCAAACGTTGCAACTAGGTAGGAACAACTTTGAGAAAGAAATCAGCAAGAGAATACAATTAGGGTGGGCAGCGTTTGGCAAACTACGTGAAGTCTTACATCGTCAATTCCGCAATGCTTAAAGACAACAGTCTTCAATCAGTGCGTCCTACCTGTCATGACTTACGGAGCCGAGACGTGGACACTCACAGTGCGGCTAGTCCACCAACTTAAAGTCGCTCAGCGTGCTATGGAGAGAGCTATGCTCGGTATTTCTCTGCGGGATCAAATCCGAAACGAAGTCATTCGCCAGAGAACGAAGGTTACCGACATAGCTCAGAGAATTAGTACGCTGAAGTGGCAGTGGGCTGGCCACATTTGTCGCCGAACGGATAACCGTTGGGGCAAACGCGTTGTAGAGTGGAGACCGCGACTCGGCAAACGTAGTGTAGGGCGCCCTGTAGCAAGGTGGAGCGACGATATACGCAGGGTTGCTGGTTCTCAATGGCGGCGAAAAGCTGAAGACCGAGCTCTATGGCGTGCCTTAGGAGAGGCCTATGTCCAGCAGTGGACGGAAAAAGGCTGAAGAGAGAGTTTCGTTTAAATCCGTCGAGTAGTTTTTGTTTCTATAACGGTTATACGGACAGACAGACGGACAAAAATTTTACTGTTTGCTTCGTTGGCATCAGTGTCGATCCCTAATCACCCCGTGATAGTTATTTAGGAAATATATTTCTTGACAGATTTAATATAAGTATACATAATATATTTAGATTCCAATTTCCATGTAACGTTAAATTCGACTATACAATAACTAACAGACAACGCAGGTTACTCTCGTTTCCGTAAGTTGAGGCGGCTACATATTCGGTCCTCATAACATCACTTTTAGTGAACGAAACGACAGCGCGGTTTAATTCGATGCCAATACCATCAGAAAAAAGGAAATATTTTTAATTGTGAAAAAATATTATGATTTACACTATTAACACTATTTTAATATAAAATATATTATGGCTGTGAGTGTGTAAAAATAAATCCAGCTAGTTTCACATCACACTTATGTTTATAATAATTAGCTATACGACATTGAAAATATACATATTAATTACCAAGCAATAATCATACAGGTAAATACTGAACAAAAGTATTAACAGGCAAAGTTTATTTTTACTAACATTTAACAACATGTAAATGATGAAGAAATAATAATTATCAACGAACTAACCTTTTCTATAATACTTAACCCAGCACATTTTTTAAATTATCTTGCTCAACTCTGCTAAAAAATTTGAGGGTTTTGTTGGAACTTTAATGTGTCAATTCTATGATATATCTAAACTACGATACAACTTGCATGCGGAAATGCTCATTACAATATGTGAATTTAAAGAATAACTAACAACATACTATTCAATTTTATTGAGCTGATGAATATCTTTTGCCTGGAAAATCACCGCCGCGGCCGCCTAATAAATATACTGTGTTTTCTTATAAAATCGTAACATAATTTCTTTTATCTACTAAATTTTAATAAATAAGTTCTCTTTGTTATTTTCATCTAAAAATGAGCTTGAGCTTATATTAGGCAAAAGTATATACATTAAAATTTCAGGACCGCACCTTAAATGGGGCGCTTGGAAAATATGCCTACGGGTTATTAATAGAGAAATGATACACAACAAAGTTATGTTGGTTCCATTTTATTTATAAAATATAATGAAAATGGGCAAATATAAAACATATTATGTAAAATGATTAAAAATAAATAAATGAAGCAACTACGATTCAAAGAAAACATCTTTTTCAGTGTGAAAATGCTCTATGCAATCCTGGATGATGAGTATATCATGTACTCTCATCCCAGTACGGTCGATAGCCATAACGATAAATATTATAATCAGATAACAGCAAAGTCAGAATAAAAATCATAACTTGTACAGTTGTGAGTGCAAAATTTATGTTTCATTTGGCAATAACATTTTTTTCGGTACTAAAACGTAGTACTTTGATATGTGGTTGGCTGCCCCTTCTCTCCTTCCTGAAAAATATCCTCCAAAATTACCCGAGATACTTCCAATGATTGAACCATTGGACGTTGGACATTAACTTCAGTCAAAAATTGACGAAGCGGATGATTACTAATTTCCACTTAATCCTCGCTGCCACTATCTTCATCATCATATCATCAATTTACAAGTGGTGTTGTAAAATTGTCAGCAGAAATCGTCTTCCAAAGGCGATATAATTTTATGAACATTGAATCTGTAAATAAAAAATCAAAAGTTAACTGTAAATCTATAAAAAAAGCTACTTACAAATAAAATTTTATCAACAAACTACTGTTCCCAACGCACCTCAAAATCTTGTAAAAGTCAAAAAGAATTCATCATTTTATTATTTCATTCTAAAAAGACCAAAAAGTTTGAGACGATGTAATAAAAGTTTCACTTTAAAAAACATGAATTGCTATCATTATAAATAATAAATACTTATAAAAGTAACAACTTACCTTTTGTGGGAACGCATGGTGAAAATTCACAAAACACAAAGATTGAATTTGATATTTTTGGTTTTATGACATTCAAATGCTTTATAAATATAAATTTATAAATAATAAATTTATAAAGAATAGAAACATTCGATCACGAAATTATGTGGGTTCGAGTCCCGCCTCGTGATCGAATTTTTTCTATTCTTTATAAATTTATAAAACACGAAGATTTTAAAAATGTAACCAATGAACACAATCAATATTAGATTAATTGTAATATTGCTCTGAGATTGTAATGGTGTCTAGTTTGACTTAAAATAATAAACATCTACCCTCACTTTTAAAAATGTAGTATATTCACACGAAATATAAGCGCACCTTATAGGGAAGGGAAGATATGGGTTAAAGAGTTAAATAAATAACATGATTATATTTAAATTATTAATTTTCAACAGTATTTTCAGTAGTGTTAACATGTAAATTGATTTGATTTTTACGAAATCTCATAGATGGCGCTGTTTCAGATTTGTCTTTATACTACTAAATTCATTAAACTGTTTCTCTGCCCAAATTACGTAAATGACATAGTTTTTAGGGTTCCGTAGCCAAAATGGCAAAAACGGAACCCTTA
>CAJQZN010039692.1:0-11549 GCA_907164685.1 Colias eurytheme | reverse complement strand
CCCTTTGTGCGCGAGCCCGACTCGCACTTGGCCGGTTTTATTATTTTGTAAAGCTAGATAATAGCATGGCTTACTCGAAACCAACATTTAAACATGAGTCTTTAGATTGTACGCTGTCGTAGTACACGGAATATGTAAGAAAAATAAAGGCTCACAGCTCCTCCCCCGAAGGTGATATCATGATAATATGTTTAAACTATCCTCACCCGACCTCTTAGGAATATTCATGCAAAATTTGAAGTAAATCTATGCAGTACTTTTCGAGATTAGCTCGGTCAAACATACAGACAAACAGACAAACAGACAAACAGACAAACAGACAAAAATTCTAAAAACTATATTTTTGGCTTCTATATCGATTATAGATCATGGATTATGTATTCTTTTAAAAAAATATTCAATGTACAGTTTTGACTTTCCTACGATTTTATTATATTGCTTATTAAAATATTGAAATAACTAATAACGTTTCTTATAACTACTGATTTATACTCAAAAACTCTATGATCAAGGTTTTTTTTGTTCAATTAAAAATAGCTCTTAAATGAAATTGGTGCTATCATTTTTTTTATAGCACCAACATTTATTTATTTCAACTAACCTATTTTAATTTTACGCTTTAATACAATTACACAACCATCTTTACAATTGTATTAACCAAGAGAAAAGTCTCCAGATAACAGGGGAAAAGTCTCCAGATAACAAAGTTACTGAAAATATTTAACAATCATATAAATGTTATTCGCGCCAATTTTCCGGTAGCGCGCTAGTGTGTACACAGCGTAACATAACGAGTTTTTATAATTTTAACCTACATTATAAATGTGAAAATTTCGCATTGCCCAATGTGACATGTTGATTAATACATCCTTATGTTTAATCTGTATTGGGTTATGTATATAACATTTGTACCTATGTATGTTATGTGTGACTAAACTTCTCCGAAACGGCTTGACCGAATATAATGTTTTTTTGGATAGGTTAGGTGAGAATAGGTGCTCAGCTATTTTTTAAGGCTGTTTGTTGCTTGACTATGTGATATAGAACATCATAGAAAAAAAAATGTGTGCGTGTTCTAGTGTACACACGTAAGAAGTGAAACTTCTTTATGACCTTATTTTTCAAAAAATAATTTACTATATGCAACTTTACAGAAATACGTCAATCACGCGTGGTAATAAAAACAAGATGGCGCGTAACGAAAAAATGTTACACTAAATTTTTTTCCAACCCCGATAAAGAAGTTTCACTTCAACAACGCTATGTTCTAAGATCTACACTTTAACAGCCTCCTTAATCCTAAATATCTTAAAATAATAATCATTGCTTGTTCTGGAAAAATACTAAACATATTGAGAAAAGTAACTTTGAACGTAAAGAAAATCGATCATTATAAGATATGAAATGCATTCTCCAATACCCAAAAAAGTCACTTTATTAAATCGCTATTTTTTACAAATATAAAAAAAAACACTAGCTTCAAAAAACAGGTGCCGAGCAACGCCTAACTAGACTATAATACTAGTCTAGAATCAAACTTTAATAGTTAAACGCACGTTATATATTCACAAGCTTAACTTGAAAGTGCTAAGTAAAACTAAGTTTTTTTATCATGCGAGCATCTCGTGACAAGTGTAAGCCGGATTACAACTTATCCAACTTGGATATAACTTGCGAACTGCATTAAAACTTGTAATTTAGCCGTTTATTCTAAGTCAAAGAATTCTTACTTATAATGCCTGTGTATATGAGGATAACTTTTCCTATAATAATCCTACTATTATAAATTCGAAAATTTTAGTTTGTTTGTTACTCCTTCACGCAAAAACTGCTGAACCGATTTTTATTATATTGGCACACACATAGAGGGTAACTTGGTTTAACACATAGGATACTTTTTATCCCGAAAATCCTACAGATCGGGAACTATGCGTGTTTTATTTTGCTACGCGGGCGAAGTTGCGGGCGAAAAGCTAGTATTAATATTATATAATATTATGTCTGTATTTTTGGAAAAAATAACTAAAAACTAGGGAACATAATATTTTCATGCGGTTTTCCTCGATATTTAGAATATTGCAAATTAGTTTTCTAGTTGATTGATCAGGATTTTTTAACTTGAAAAATAGTTACTTGTTTTTTAAATCCCTCATTTTATAAAGATTCCAGTATTAATTATTTGGTTAAATTAAATACCAAGGTTTTCTTGAGTACATGCATTCTTTCTTTGTTAGTTACGTTAATAATAATAATTTCCAAATCTAATAGATACTTAATCTTATAGCTGCAAGGCATATTAATAACTTAGTTTACTTAGGCAATTACTTATGTGCTTTTATTTTTTGATATGGAATTCTTTCGTAACCGTTCATGCTTAGATTAAGGATTGGTCTCCGCGCGCGCGCTACGACCGCGCGCGCGGAGACCTCCTTAATCTAAGCGTTCATGTAATAAAGCACTTCGATTTGACATTGTAAAGTATTGTAATATTTGTTAATAATTATTGATATCAGTATTAAACAATATTACTTGTTAATGTAATGTAAGCAGCATGTTTTCTTAAAAAAAAACTTAAATTGAAGTTTACAGTAACCGTATTTTGATTCATAAATCGTAAATGTTATTTAATTTTTAATTTCTTTTATTATTATACACACGCAGGTACATAAAATATGACTGTTTTTCATGTGAAAACGTATTACTGGGACAAATAATTCTACAAGCATGTATTTTAGTAAATTGCGTGAAAAAATGTTTATTATTATTTTATAGTTAGATCATTTCGGCGAAACTTATCTATAGATACAAATATTATGAATCTGAAGAATTTGTTTGAACGCACTAATCTCAGGAACTACTAGTCCAATTTGAAAAATTCTTTCGGTGTTAGATAGCCTATTTATCGAGGAAGGCTATAAGGCTAGATATCATCACGCTAAGACCAACAGGAGCGGAGCACTGCGGGTAAAACCGCGGAGTACAGCTAGTAATTCTATACAAATATAGGTAAGAACACACATACAATTTCTAAAAACTGTATATTATCTATGATGTAACATTCTTCAAATGCTAGCTTCTAGTAGGAGAAATAAACCTAGATTCCTACATTCCGATCTAAGGTACACAGAAAGGCATCTTCCAGTACTATTTAGTTTTTAATTAGTTTTCGCGCTACCAATACTATTTAAATTGCAATCTGTACATTAAAGTATTTAGCTACGTATTTTATTTAAGGTTCTAAGATTTTTTAAGTATTAAAATATTTTTAAATATTTAAATAAATAAATATTTCAGGACAATTTTCACACGCGGCACGATCTGATCCCATACTAAGCTTTCGCTTGTGTTATGGAAACCAGATGGCTGATAAAAATACATATATAATTTTTAAATAAATACTTATATAGATAACTAGCTTTTCGCTCGCGGCTTTGCCCGCGTCAATAAAAACCCGAATAGTTCACGTTCCCGTGGGATTCCGGTATAAATAGTAATCTGTACGTTATTCTGGTTCTTCAACTACATACGAAATTTCATTGTAATCGGTCCAGTAGTATTTGCGTGAAAGAGTAACATCCATCTATCCTCACAAACTTTCGCATTTATAATATTAGGATATACTATGAAGAAAAGAATTAAACACTAACAAAAAGGACCAAGCCCTAAGGACATCTTGAATCCAGATTATAATTGGTTTCCCTTAATCCTCCAATGGTCACGTTCTGAATTACAAGTACGCGTGCCGGCCTTTTGGACCAATGTAAAAAGTTTCGGGTTAAATTATTTTAACGTTCGAAAACATAGTAGAATATGAAGTTCTTGTATTGAACGTATTTTTAATGCATTATGAAAGAATTATACTTGAAGTACTAAAGTTCTTAACTTTAGAATCTCAATAAGAGGCAGTTTTAAACAAAAAATAAATCATATTTATCATGTTTTACGTATTAACCCGTGATGTGTCGTTTGAACGTGCTAATCTCAGGAACTGCTGTTCCGATTCGACATATTATTTCCGTGTAAGACAGCTAATTTATCGAGGAAGGCTATATATAGGCTATATTATATCATCACGCTAAGACCAACAGGAGCGGAGCAATGCGGGTGAAACCGCGGAGCACAGCTAGTATATTATATAAAGAATTTGTATTACTATTTTTACTTAATATTGTCCTAAAAACAGTTTGTATGGTAAACTAAGCGAAATAAACGCGAGCGAAGCGTGGCGAAGCGTGGCGAATGTCATGTATTACTACTAATTTGTTAAGGATTAATCTAATTAGGTTAGTGGAGTGAACCATTACGCATCACCAGGCATTGACTAATAATCAAGATCAAGATATCATTGCAAATATATATAGCTAATTATTGGACTGTCTGTTTGTGTTACAAATTGTAAAATGACCTTTTGTTGGTATTTGTGTATTGACAATGTATGTGCTTACACTATTTACGTATCTAGTATTTAGTAATCTGTGATACCACGTATAAGACAAAGTCGCTTTCTGTTTGTAAATCTAAGCTATAGATTTTGATGCAGTTTTTTTATTAGAAAGTGATTCAAGAGGAAGGCTTCTACGTATATAAAATGCATAATTGCACCCGCGCGAAACCTGTGGTCTCTAGTTAACGTAAGATAACAAATAAATCACGTTTTTAACCCATAAAAATACTTGAATTTTCAAAAAACTAAATGGTCATTAGTAACTTTTAGCCACTGTCGCATTGGACAGCTCCTACTAATTGTTCTCTAGAGAAAATTGTCACTTTTTTCGGTAACTATCGAGAATTACCAATGGAATTCGAGACCAAAATTCGAATAAATGTTTGCCTCAATTGGTACTCTTTTCTGTCTAAATGAAGTTAAAATGTGTGGTTTAGAAAGCAATAGATCGTGTGTAGAATTAATAAAATTTAAGTGAGTTTGGGATTCTAAAATTCGTTTTTTATAAAAGCTCCGAGAAAAAATTTAAAAATGTAGTAGTAGGTACTTTAATTAAAGTCAAAAAAGTTTATCTTTAAAAAGTAGATATACTTTATTTCTACGCCAATTTGAAAAGCTAATAAATATTTATTCTTGCAAATATTTATTCAATATTACTACTATATTTGTGTTCTAACATTTTGTTACGAAGCAGTAAAGTTTAGAAACCTACGTAAATATAAAACATCTGTATTCATATTGATTTTGCCTTTCAACTAATTTTCTGCATAAGCAAAACAAAACTACAGGGATACTACTATTTATTTTAATTATTTATCTTTAGTTAGAGTTAACTTGTTTGTTATCTAAATATAATAGAAACATAAACACAATTAGAGTGTTTGTTTGAAATTGTACTACGATTTTATTAACAACGAATTAATAAAAGAAAACAAAAAAGAACAACATACAAGGTATTGCTAAAAATGTAATTTAAAATGGTACTCAAAGAAGTGAGTTACTTTTAATGTGCCAATTTTTTTAGAATGGGGCTTGGAAAGCATGATGAGTTTCCGAATTTAAAAATAAACTTCATAAATGTTTTTGCATTCTGAAAATTATTAAAATGATAGTGTGGTGAAATCAAAAGCATTATTAATAACAATATTGCGTTTGATTCTGTTCTGTTAAGTCACTATTTCTATAAAAAACCCCATCAAAATCTGTAGCGTGATTATAAATATCTATGCATACAGACACACAGACTGCAAAAAGCGACTTTGTTTTATACTATGTAGTTAAGATAACACTTAAGCAAATAGACTTCTAAAAATAGTTTAATTTTGCAACATAAGTGTTCAAAAAATTGCACATAACACGAAACTGTATTTATCATAAAATGCATGTTTTGTAAAACGTACATTGACACATTTGTTAACAACTAATGGCCCAAAATCATATGAGTCATTAATTTCGTAATGTAAAATGGGCTTAAGAGGTTAGTCAAGGTTCCTACTTATAATATACATGTAAAAGTTTATTATATATTAGCTCTGCCCCACGGTTTCACCCGCATTGCTCCGCTTCTGTCAGTCTTAGGGTGATGATATATAGCCTACAACCTTCCTCGATAAATGGTAGCTCATCTAACACCGAAATAATTTTTCATATCGGACCAGTAGTTCCTGAGATTAGCACGTTCAAACAAACTCTTAAGCTTTATAATATTAAGTATAGATTTGAAAATATATGGATGGATGTGTCTTTCAGCCTTTCAGCCAACTGCTAATCAACATCAAACTCAAAGATTTATTTATTCAATTAGACTGCTCTTCACTTTTGAACCGTTATTACATATTTTAACATTTACCACCGATTTGGAAAGCAGTATCTATGGAGAAGAATCGGCAACAAACTGCATAGTTGCTAGTATAATCTATACCAAATATGAATGAATGAATAAAATTTGGTACAGATAATATCTAAGACGACATTTTTATAGGTATACGCTGTACACGCTCCAATCTCCAATTTGGAGACAATAGAGCACCATCTCTCTGAGGTGTGCACTAAAATGGACGAAGCCACATTGCCAGGTTAGTTCAAAAGTCATATATCTGGTCTAAAAGCGTGGGAATTACCATATAAATTAAGACGTGGCGGTTTTATTGAAGTAAAAAAATAACTCTTTGAGTTCAAACGTTCCTCTGCTTTTGAATGGTTTTAGTGGAATAAATTAGGGATATAATTATACTATGCTTGCTGTGTGGTTTTGCGTGTGGTTTAATGGTTTTTGCAATACTTTAACCCCTTGACCACCGAGCAGCCCAATGAGACCGCGACACAATAGATTTTCTATTGTGTCTGTGATTCCGGGGGCTGAGGGATTAAACTTCGAAATATTTAACAAATTATTACTCAAGATTAAAAATAAATAGAAATAAATCTACTTATTGTTTCATTTTGTGTTTTGTGTTCGCGAATTGTGTTATGGTCTACGATCCGTCTTTCCAGAGAAGTACAACATGGGAATTTTCAAGAGACGAATTAACAGGCACTTTCTAGGCGGGCGTGACTTACCACCTTAGATCTCGTCACCACTTTCCATCAGGTGGGACTGGGGTCAAACGTCCACCTATCTAAGTATAAAAAATAAATTTATGGCATAGGGGTTGTTTTATGCCAATAATTTAGTTGATGAATGTATTTACAAAATATTTGAACTCCACTCTACCCACTTACAAATATTTTAATTTTGTATTGAATATTATGTATATACAATCATGTTGAATGAACATTTCTATTATTTTATCAATACAAAATGCAAATTAAACTTATTTTATACCTAATATCCTTCACTTAGAGTTTCAAATGGCACGCATTATTTATAAAAAGACTCGTCCGATTTCCCATGGGCTACAAATTGTTTTGAAAAAATTGCTATCTTTAAAATCAGGTTATATTGGTTGATAAAGTTGTTAGAATTCCCTTAAGGAAAGGGAATTTCCCTTAAGGAAGGGAATTTCCCTTAAAGAAGGGAATTTCCCTTAAGGAAGGGAATTTCCCTTAAGGAAGGGAATTTTGCTTTTCATGGGTAATTATGTACTTTGGAAGTAATTAAGGGTATTTTATTTTGTAATTAATTTAGATACACGTGTATAGAAAGGGTTAAGGAAAAGTTTTAGATAATTCTGAAATAGAATCGTTTTCAATTCGATATAATTTGATCGTTGTAATGATTCTTGATAAACTTTTATCATAAATAACGGTGGACGTCGTTATAATATTCATTCACAAAGAAATTTAAGCATTAACTTTTATTTCATTGAACACTATATTAAACTTTCGAATGATACAAAAATTCACGGGTACCAAAATAATCGTAGAAATATATTAAACTAGATTTCCGCCCGCGGCTTCGCCCGCGTTTTCAAAGGAAAACCCGCATAGTTCCCGTTCCCGTGGGATTTCCGGGATAAAACCTATCCTATGTGTTAATCCAAGTTACCCTCTATATGTGTGCTAAATTTCATTGTAATCGGTTCAGTAGTTTTTACGTGAAACGTAAAAACTACTACACCGAGTAACAAACATCCATACATCCATACATCCATACAAACTTTCGCCTTTATAATAGTAATATATATTAAATAAAAGTGTATTAATTGTATTAGTTTGGTACACTCAATATTAAAAACACGCGTTCAACGACTTTTTAACACTAAAAATATACAGGATTCAAATAAAATAAAAATAATTTGACAAACGAGTTGCAACAGCTGTTTTTACAAAAAAAAAATGTTGTGTGGTTTTATGAAACCACGGTAAAAGTGAAACTGTTCGAACGGTTCCGAACACTGCTTTGTGTAGCGCATGTCGCGTGACGGTCGGCTGCTGAGTAGGTATACCTACTCGGCAGCCGCGATACACGCGACATGCGCTACACAGACCAAAAAGTTTGAGACGATGTAATAAAAGTTTCACTTTAAAAAATGGAATTTGTGAATTAATCCTGTTGTTATATTGAAAGTGTAAGAGACAGACAGAAAAGATATCATATTTATTTAGTATGGATTACTAGCTGTGTCCCTCGTTTTTACCCGCATTGCTCCGCTCATATTGGTCTAAGCGTGATGATAATATATTAATAATATTATTGCCTATAACTATTTTTTAAATCGGACCCGTGGTTTCTGAGATTTGTGCGTTCAAGCAAACAAACAAACTCAACAGCTTTATAATATTACTATAGATTAATAGCCTATACTTTATAAAGTAAACATTTAAAATATCTTTATTATTCATATGTACTTATTATAACTTAAACATACATACAAATTGATACCATACATAATGCTACCATACATACATTATGGTGTAAAAATGTTTGATACAATCACGTAACGTATCAAGGAAGTGACGCCGGAAGACGACGGAAGCGGGCTTATCTCTCTCTCATTTACACATTGGGTATGGTGCAAGGTAAGAGCGAGATGGCATAATGTTTATGTTGTTTGTTTAAGTGTGAACAATTACATTTGAAAATACAATGGCTGTATGGGGATACAATATGTGAGTAAGAAGTGATATTATGGCTATCAAAAATGTAGTAATTAAATTTTGTAAAAATCAGCTATTTACAGTTTCTAATATTTTTTATCGACAATAGGGACGCGCCAAATTGTGTGTGTGACTATCTCGCCTGATGCTAAGCTAAGATGTGGTCTACGATGGTACGCACTCCCCAGAAGGTACCCGTTCACTCTACTCTTGAAGACGAGAGACCGCGACGAAAAGTGCAGCAAGTACCAGTCCCTAATGGTTGGGATAAATAATGTAGAGTCGATTATGTGACCTTGTAAAATTGCGCATTTTTAAATTGTAGGTAGGATATTTCAATTTACCTAACATTATTCGTAAAATCTCTAACCGCTTGCACTTGGACCATACAACATAACCGTCAAAGCAAAGACGTACAGAGTCAGAGCTGTAATTACGAAGTCTTCGACTTTGCTAATGTGGGTAGAAAAGTATTAAAACTTGACTATATGCTAATCGACTGAACTTGTAACTCGATTCTCGGGAAATTTTAATGGAACTTTTCTTAACGATTCGGTTTTGTTAAGTGTCTTTGAATTTTTTGTTTGGTAATTCCGGTTTGATTTTGGCACGTTTTATTAGAGTAATTAGCGAGGTTTTTGGTTCATTTTCGTGAAAATTTATCCTGCTAATATTATAAATGCGAAAGTTTGTAAGGATGTATGTGTGTGTATGTTTGTTACTCTTTCACGCGAATACTACTGAACCGATTACAATAAAATTTAGCACACATATAGAGGGTAACTTGGATTAACACTTAGGATTTTATCCCGGAAAACCCAGGGGAACGGTTACTATGCGGGTTTTTCTTTGAAACGCGGGCGAAGCCGCGGGTGGAAAGCTAGTCCTACATAAATATATCATAATATTATGGAATATCTAGGATAAGTAATGTATTGTATATATGTTTTAAGTTTAAGTTTCATGGAATATAAATTAGTTTGTATGTATTTGTAAATTTATCCTTAGGTATAATTTTTTTGTGATTGTATCCATATCATCATCATTATTAGTGGAAAAAATAGTTCGATTATTAATTTTTAAAGGTGCAAAAAGCTTCTGTAGACTATCTACTATTCAAGGTAGATTACTGGTTTTATTTTCTATTACATATTATGTTTTTGATACGCAACAAACAAATTATAATTTATAAGTAATAATCCCTTCTTGTCATAACTATAAAATAACAAAAGCATCTAAATTAATTTATATCAGTTTTCTACGAGTGCCCTGAAAAAGCTTTTAACTAATAAGTTGAAAAGTTCTTAAAGTAACACTGCGTAGTTTAAGCATGCAGCTTTGCATTATAACCTAGAAGCAAGTAATATTTGGATAGATATACTAATATTATAAAGCTGAAGAGTTTGTTTGTTTGTTTGAACGCGCTAATCTCAGGAACTACTGGTACGATTTGAAAAATTCTTTCGGTGTTAGATAGCCCATTAATCGAGGAAGGTTATAGGCTATAATAAATCATCATGCGAGTCGTCGCGTGATGATTTATTATAGCCTGTTGGTCGCAACAGGAGTGGAGCCACGGGGGTGAAACCGCGCGGAGCAGCTAGTGTTATTATAAGTGGTACAACATAATCTATTTGTAGATATATCAAGTTTCATCGATATTCGTTCAATAGTTTCGTTTCTGGAGCTCACTATCATCTGTATAGTGTATATCCATACCAACAAATTATCTTTAATGATATTATGTCATAATCAACTAGTATAGTCAGTCGTTTAATTAAGAGCCTAGGTAGCTCTTAAGCTTTATTGATAAGCTATACCTTACAGGCTTACATCAATGAAATGTTCCGCTTACAGTTTGTGTTATAAAAAAGGTTGATAAAATTTTTGAAGCTTTTTTCATATAAAAAGCATTTGAATGCTTCTAAAGTAAAAGTTTGATTTTTATTAAAAAAACGATTTGGTAGATACCTATTATAAAAGTTTCATATGTACGCATTTACATAAAACGAACAAACAAATTGCTTTGTTTAGTTCTTATCTCTAGTGCTTCTGTAATCTAAGCTATTAATATCTCTAATTTGCTGAAACTTTCCTAATAGGGTTTTGTTAAATTTTCCGCTATTATTATAATATTGTACTTTGAACTTCGCTCTGTTTAATTAAGTTTAATAAGGTCTAAATTAATTTGGTTGTATGTATGTTGTTTTAGTATGTTTATAAAAGTTTTGCATGCGACTTCATTCGAGTGAACTACAGTAGATGTTTATCGTTTTCACTTTAAAAGAAGCTTTTAGTTTTCTTTTAAAATTACCATTTTAGATACCTACTAGAAATTTGACAAATATCGCAGTATAAAGATTTTTAAGCACTCGTTTTAAAACGAGCCTTTTTTCATTTATGTAGAAACAAATCAAACGAAACAATAAACAAATTTTCCATGTCCGTCATTTCATAATAAATAGCTTCCCTTTCTTCGGAAAAGCATTCAAAGCTTTTTCCACTAAACTTATCCTGTATCCTTCAAAATAAAAAAACAATACATTTCGGACGTATCAAAACGTGT
>CAJQZN010039691.1:41078-65248 GCA_907164685.1 Colias eurytheme | reverse complement strand
GCGGTACTTGCGTTGTCTACTTAAATATACATGTCTGTGGTAATAACTCACTATCAGATCAATCGTACTTCACAAAATGTTGACATTTTAAATAACATATTTGAAATAATTTATAATAATTGATATTGCTTGCTAAACAGATTCATTGCTACAACAAAAATCGATGTTTACACAACCGATAATATTATAATCGATACTAATCGATACAAAATCGATATGTTTAAGGTGAATTTTCATCTTCGACTTCTTTGATGACGGAATCGGACTCCCAGCGCGCTCTTTCGTCTAGTAATTCTTGTAGTTTCTGTGAAATGTGAATTAAACGAGTAAAAATTAAAAAAAAATTTAAACATTTCAAAATATTAACGTGGTACAGTGATAACCGTTTTATACACATGAAATTGAATCGATTTTTTTATTCATCTGAGCATATCAAAACAGCAACTGATGCAATCGGCGATAAAAATGCGAAAAGATAGACCGTGTTTCGTTTATAAAATTATTTATACAAAATGACCTACTATTGATAAAACTTACAATTTTTAATTTTATGGTCTGTGTGGTATCTTATTTAATTTTTGTTAAATTTTGTAAAATATACGTCATAAAATTTCCTTCACACAAGTAATAAATAAGTTGACAGAGCAATTAATGTTATATTTTTTTAATATCATGACCGCATAAGAAATAAATTTTATGCAGAAACATTCGTAATTATTATACATACCCCGGGAGTATCAAGTATAATAATCCTGTTTTCCACTTTGGGCGCGAGATCACAAGCATTTTGCTCCAAGTCATCTAGAGACGCGCGTCTTGTTAATCTGGAAATAAATTAACATACAATATAGTAGATGAAAAAAATGTGTGCGTGTACTAACAAACTACATAGTAACAAACATACATCCATCCATCCTAATAAACTTTCGCGTTTATAATATTAGTAGGACTAGTAGGATAAATAAAAATGACGAGTGGCACTCGGGGACTGCCGCGGTAAAGCTATTGCATGCTATGCCTTCAAGACACACCTCCGCCCGTCGAAGTGGGGAGCGTGAGGTTTTTTCGTTACGGAATTTCTCGATTCGGTCCCCGCGCTCAAGGCCCGCGATAGAAGCTATGCAATACCACAGAATACATAATAGTAGCTAAACGCTATAGAACGGACACTCTCCGCCTCCCGCCAAATTTAACACTTACCTCACCCCGCACGATCAGTCTAAAAATGGTCCACATTTTTCTACAAGGACAATACGCAACGAAGATTGACAACATTAATCAAATCAAGACTTTAATTAATTTATTATTTTGGATTTGTGATTATCGTTTTTCGTAGAAAATGGTTAGATATTGTGCTGTTTACGGATGTATTTCATCAGAAAAATGCGAATTTTTTTACGCTAGTCACAAATGTGCCAACCATAAAGCGTTAACACACACATTTGCAGTCTCTACAGTGTGACTGTCAAAACGATAATTTTGTATCGAGTGTCCAGGGTGTGGCAACATTGAGATATACATATGGAGACGACACCGCCTACATCACTTATGTTCATATGTTGAGCGGTTTTTTTTAATGGTTTTAAAGTGAAACGCATCAAATATGCCTTCGTGTGTTACGATATTGCACAAATAATACAAATAATACGGAAAAGTGAAAAGGAATAACTTTCATCGGTCAAAAATTATTACCTAACTAGATAATAATTTTTAAAACTTAGTTAGAGCAAAAAAATGGCGCACAGGTTTTGTTCGTGGTGTCTCCTCCATACGTAGTAATATTAAGCAATAGCTTAAAAAATAAATACCTATGGTGTGTATGCTGACCCTCGGCTGCTGAAGAGGCCCTTCGAAGTGGCGGTGGACCGTCCAGCTCACTGCCATCCAACATCTTCACCAAGCTATGCCTGATGATAAAAATTCATATTTTGTGAATTTTTATGATAGTTTTATTGCACGCCTCATAAGCGAAGTGTTGAGGTGGGTACTACTGTCACTTCGCGCAAAACATCTGATTTTTCAAACTTAAAATGTCTTTATGTATCATACATTGCACTTGTAAGATAATACATACACACACATATTAAGAAAAAAACACTATTTTTAACGTTCATGATATTTTTGATGTCATTTTTGTTATTTAAACTAGTTAAAAAACAGTTTAAAAAAGTTCTGTCTTGGACGTCCGTGTGTCTGTATGTGCGGATCCTTTTTCTTGTTAACACGATAGCGACCGAAATACTTTACTAATCGAGTCTTTTTTTTTCTCTTACGCTTGAGTATGCTCAGGAATAGAACCCTTTCATTTTTCAGGGTCTGATTCGATGTGGTTTAATTGTTATTAAATAAACAAAAATAATAATTAATAAATATTTATTAAAAAAAAATTATGAGGCGTGCACTTTTGGATTTTCCAAATTATTTTATTTATTTTGTTGGACAAAAAAAGTAAACAAAAAAGACGGGTTGCACTGGGGGAGTGCCGGCAGAAGTGAAAACTTGATTATTAACGTTGAGCATGTTTGATATTTTGGAATGGTATCCGTCTTACGCTTTTTCGATCAGGTCACGTGTCCTGCCGCGAGTTTAAGATTTTATACCCATTACAGAAAAAGTGCTCAACGCCGCTAAAGAAGTTTTCACTGAATATTTTTTTAATAGAATTATTGGGCGTGATCTACAATAGAAGACATAATAGAGTATACATATGTAGAAATGTTGTCTGTATGTATGTCCGTCGTCCGGGCCACACTCAAAAAGTACTGTATGAAATTTCTTCAAATTTTGCATGTATATTACCAATACGTTGGGTCAACATATAAGCTATAATTATATCCTCACGTTAGAAGCGGAGCAATGCGGGTAAAACTTCGGGGCACAGCTAGATTAAATATTTATTAACTACGAATTAGATTATCTATTTATTTTATCTAGTTGTTATTAATAATCAAAGTAAGTTAATATGGATTAATTTATTAATTCTGCGTCAATACACTATATCTGGGTGTAAAATGTAATATTCCATAAAAATAGGACAAACTTTTTATTATCTAGTATAATAAAGTTAATCCTGTAAAGGTAATTGATATGTGTGTGAATAAATGAATAAATATTATGTAAACTAAGTTATATTTTACCTGCGGCTAAGTGTAACAAGAGATTGTCTGTGCTTAGACGGTCTAGACTTGCCCGTGCGCACGTTGATCGCTGCGAAGTGATTTTGTATGGCCATCCCTACCTCGGGACACATGTCTTCTGATACCTGCGATATTTAAAAATAACTAAAATAAGTATAAAATTGAAAGTTAAGGTTTGTGTGTAATATTGAAATTGATGGATTTTGTAATATAATAATGACGCGGAAGTTAAGAAAAAAGACTTATTTCAACCAAAATTATAGAGGGAATAAAATAGAGGAGATTTATTTTACGCGATTTAATCATTAAGCTAGTTTTTTTAACGTAATAAGGGTGCAAAGTTTAACAAATTTAAAATAACGTTTGACATAATATTATATTTATTAAAAAACAACCCTGAACTCAGCCTTGATTGAAAAATTCAACACTAACAAATCGCCCTATGCCTACCACAATCAAAGTGTCACCAAAACCGGGCAATCCCGCAACATGGTGAAGTATTTGGGCTGATGATGATGATGATGATGATAATATGCAAGTCTCACCAAAACCGGGCAATCCCGCAACATGGTGAAGCCATCGTTCCCCGCATGTAAGTACTGTTTCACGCCCAGCCTGTACTTTTGTTCTTTCTGCAAGTATTCATCACCGATCTTCACCACTTGTTCAGCGACCCGCTGTCCGGCGGGCTTGGACGGATCGAATGCGAACGAAACACCCGCTACCTGGGATAAAAATACATTTATTTTTTTAACCTAGTGAATATATAGGGATTAAAATTGTATCTACATTGGTTTTTCGCCCGAGTAGCCAAAGGAAAACCCGCATAGTTCCCGTTCCCGTGGGATTTTCGGGATAAAAACTTATGTGTTAGTCTAAATTACCCTCTATAATATGTTTGTGCAAACACTGTTGAACCAATTCTCATTGGTTCAACAGTGTTTGCGTATACATAAATAACAAATATAAAAACTTTTGCATTTATAATAGAAGATGAATAAAAAGTAGGATTAGATGTTAAATTTTTATAGAATATAAAAAATATGCATACTTTCAACCGCGTACAGGTATTCACGCTTTCAAATGCGTACAGGTATAGTCTTCATTAAAAAATTACAATTATCTACAATGATCACTGAAATATACTATAACTAGGCTCCGCTCCTGTTAGTCTTAGCGTGATAATATATAGAATATAGCCTTCCTCGATAAATGGGCTATCTAACACCGAAATAAATTTTTCAAATCCGACCAGTAGCTTCTGAGATAAGCGCGGTCAAACAAAATCTTCAGCTTTATAATAATAGATTGTAAATATTTTTAACTTGGTGTGGTACATTGTCATATAAATAAACTAGCTTTCCGCCAGCGGCTTCGCTTGCTTTGTCTAAAACATAATAAATTATATACTAAAACCTTCCTCTTGAATCACTCTATCTATTAAAAAAAACCGCATCAAAATCCGTTGCGTAGTTTTAAAGATATAAGCATACAAAGGGACAAAGGGACATAGGGACAGGGAAAGCGACTTTATTTTATACTATGTAGTGATGATAAATAAACAACAGAATATTATCATCTATACTAATATTATAAAGAGGAAAGGTTTGTAATTATGTATGTATGGTTTTCACGCATAAACTACTGGACCGATTTTGATGAAATTTGGCACAGACAATCTTTAGACCCTAGGAACCTAAGAACAAAGGCTACCTTTTATTGCGAAATATGTACCACGGGCGAAGCCGGGGCGGACCGCTAGTTTTATTATAATCAGTTAAGTGGTTTAGGAGTCCATCGAGGACAAACATTGTGGCACGAGATTTATATATAGTAAGATATACATGAATACCTGGGGAAACCTCCCCTCCAAGCTGGGGTACTTGCTCACAGCATTCTCCAGGACCTGCAGTACGGTCTCCCCACTCGCCTCCACCACCACCAGCGGGTCCCGCATCGGTATGATGCTGGACAGGTCCCGGAGCGTGAAGTCTCCTGCTGGGTGCACCTGGGAAGTAATTTAGTTGTAGCACCTATATTATTACGTGTCTAAAACCTAATAATTTATATAGTAAAACCTTTCCTTTGAATCACTCTATCTATTAAAATAAAATCGCATCAAAATCCGTTGCGTAGTATTTTTTTTTGTATGTATAAATGCAATCTGTTCTAGGAAAACATTCAGCACTTGGTTATGGATGTATTGAGACTTGTAGGGCGGGGCGTAGTGCCGGCCGTTTTAAAGATTTATGCATAGAGAGATCACTACTAAATGATAAGGCTGCCAAAGACTGTTTAGTTGTATTAAAGAGTAAGATAAAGTTTTTATAATAAAATTAAAAATGTTATATTCTCGGTTTTAACCTCCGGTCGACTTCGTGTAGACATTAGGTCTATTAGACGACGCGGTTGGCGCAGTGGTAAGTAACTGCCTACTGAGCCGACGGTCCCGGGTTCGATCCCCGGTCAGGGCAAATATTTGTGTGATGAACTCAATTATTTGTTCTTGGGTCTGGGTGTTTATCTATATATATGTATTTATTAAATATTATATTTATCGTCGCCTAGTATCCACAACACAAGCCTTAATTGAGCTTACTGTGGGACTAGGTCGATTTGTGTAATAATGTCCTATAATATTTATTTATATTTATTAAGTTTATTTTTAATTAAATTAGTTTTAAAAACTACATTTGTTTTTTTTATTGGGCCTCGGTTCTTCTCTGTCAGTGACCGAGTTCCAAGCACCTGTTAAGAATTTAACGGAATATCAATAGATAGAATATAAATATAATATCCTACGGTATACTTTACAGTAACTCACCTGATCTGACCGGAAAGTCCCCGAGTTAAGCAGCAGCAGGTCAGCAGCAGTAGCAGCCAATAACACGTCGCACACCCAGTTCCCAAGGTTGCACTCTTGTCGGCGAATACAGGAGAACCTCCCTTCTAGCGGCACGCAGAACTTGCCGAGCACTTCGTCCATTTTGCCGTCTATCATTGCTGTGGAAAAAAAAACTTGTATAAAAGATCTATCATACTAATATTATAAATGCGAAAGTTTGTGAGGATGTGTGTGTGTGTGTTTGTTACTCTTTCACGCAAATACTACTAAACTTGTCTGAACGTTTACTGAACGTTTCCTGAAATTTTACAGCTTTTGGGTTGGTGACAGATTTTTGTATATTTTTTCAGATTTTTGCATTCAATTTTTTAATCAAATCATAACCAAGTTTATTAATTAGTTTATAATACCTGAATATTTCTCCACTTTGGCCTTCAAAACTGGATCCTCAGCATATTGACTCGTAACATTAACTTCAGATATATCGACGCGAGCGCAGTCGCCGGCAAAGTTTATATTGATTTGACTGAACTGACGGAAATCTGTACCGCTTTTGACTATATATTTATTGTTTACCTGTAAGAAAAATAACTTGCTTTTATTTATACCCGACTGCAAAAGAAGGGGTTTTTCGAAAAAATATTGACAAATCGATTTTGACGATAGAATTTTGTCACCTTTAACATCTTTTAAATATCTACAAATTTACTAAAAAACCGACTTCAAAAAATGAGGCGGTTCTCAATTCATCTGCTTTTTGGGTATGTTATCTCATAACTTCGGACTGGGTAAACCGATTCTGATATTTTCTTTCTTTTTTGAATTTGGTTTAGTTCTGATAACTTAACGGTGTAGTCTAATGTATGTCTTTTGTAAAAGATAATAGTTTTATATATAAAATACCTCCAAAATTTCATACACATGATCATGGCCGCCCAGAATGAGATCAATTTTGTTACAACCCTCCGCTAACTTCACGTCGTTCGGCGTGCGCATGTGTGTTAATGCTATCACGTATTCACAGCCCTGGAATTAAAGTGAAGTTAGTAACGGTTTAGTAGCGCCATCTGGTGATTAATATCTTTTTGACGTGACAACGTCTTATAATTCGATAGAGCCGGCTGCACGCAGGAAAAAACCATGACTCATGCGACGTTACCTCGCTCTGAGGCGTTCCATGTAGGGCTTGAAGTGCAAGCGAGAGCGCGGAACGAGCGACAAAGAAGCACAATCGGACGTTGTCACGTTCAACTATCGTCAGTAAACCGACTTTACAGACAACCAATTTTTTTTAAATTGCTTTTTAACACGCTTTTATAAGCTTAACCCGAAGACTTGGTTTCACCCACTTTAAACGGACAGATTTAATTTAAACTTTGTACTCTTTATCAAGGATCGGTGACATTACAATAATTTCATGAGTTTAAGCGTGGTTTAAAGTTTTTTTTTAAGTATGTTAATTATTTATCTTTTAAATATAATTTTTGATGTTTGTCGAGAAGGGACTATTTCTTTATATTAAATTGTATTCGATACGCTATATCTAAACAAAGCATTAAAAATGTAAACATATTTCTTGAATGATTAACAAGTTTGCACTTATTTTTATTGTGCTACAATAAAATTTATATTATATTAATTTAATAATTTATTTTCATATGAAATTTCTTTCAGTAAAAGTCCTTTATCTTGGAAGTGATAAAAACATAGTATTATTTTCTGCAGTAACTATTATTATAAGCATACCTCTTCCTTAAGTTGTGACGCCAACTTCGATCCCGCTTGTAAGAAATCTATAAACGTCACTTCTTCGGGATTTATTGTTGCTAATGTGTCGAGCCATTCCTGAAACATAGTATAGTTATTTACAATAACAAAAAAAAATTGAGAAGGTATTTCTATTAAATTATTTTTAATATAACACGTATAACATGTTTCATTAATCATAAACGTATTATATATCTAATATCTATCCTTTATACCCCAGCCACACGACTCGACGAGTGGTATGGGAAGTGACGAGGGAAGTAGGCAGGGACGTAGTGTGGCCACGTTACTCGTCATGCCACTCGTCGTGCTCATCGTCCTGCTCACTGCTCCCTATTTTGTCGGCTTTTGCGCGCGAGTCAAAGGACCGGCGAATTAGGGATGGGCGTCATGGAATCAACGGACTAGTTAAATTAACCGTTCATATGTACACTCAACGATTCGACTAGTCCATTGCTCACCAATGCACTAGTTGAATTCAGCGGCTAAACAGATTATTGATAAGAATAAATTATTTTCTTTGAAGTTTAAAAAAAAATATTTTTGGTTTACAAGACCAATGTTTTGAATTTAAACTATAAAAACAAACGATAATAAGTTTTTTAGTAATACTTTTTTTAGGGAGTATAATTTTTGTAAGAAAGCATAAACATTTATTAATTTTTTTATTGAGATTAGAATTTATTGTTTTAAGAATTTATTTAATAATAGTTATTTATTTTACACATGGACTAGTCGAAGATTTTAACTAGTTGAACGACTAGTTGATGAACGACATTTAACGATCTAGTCTCGTTGATGAAAAATACGTCGACGACCCATCCCTAGTGAAGAGCGTCGCGATTAATCGCGCGAGTAGAGCAGTGTGTGGCCAGACGGCAATATCGAGGCGAGCGGCAGCGCGATGAGCAGGACGAGGAGCAGGACGAGTAGCATAGTGTGGCTGGGGTATTACCTTAGTGGCCTGGAAGAAATCGCTTTTAAGCGATAAGGTCACCTTTTGTACTTTACCTCAAATCTATACAACTATATATCTATACTAATATTATAAAGAGAAAAGGTTTGTAATTATGTAAGTATGTATGTATGTACGTATGGTTTTCACGCAAAAACTACTGGACGCAAAAACTAATTTGAGCTTTTTGTTGAATTGAGCTTTCCATGTGATTTGAGCTTTTTGTTGAATTAAGCTTTCGATATCATTAGAGCTTTTTGTTAAATTGAGCTTTCGATATCATTTGAGCTTTTTGTTTCATTGAGCTTTCCATGTGATTTGAACTTTTTGTTAAATTAAGCTTTCGATATCATTAGAGCTTTTTGTTAAATTGAGCTTTCGATATCATTAGAGCTTTTTGTTAAATTGAGCTTTCGATATCATTTGAGCTTTTTGTTGAATTGAGCTTTCCATGTGATTTGAGCTTTTTGTTAAATTAAGCTTTCGATACCATTAGAGCTTTTTGTTTAATTGAGCTTTCGATATCATTTGAGCTTTTTGTTTCATTGAGTTTTCCACGTGATTTGAGCTTTTTGTTTTTGGTTGAAAGTTTGTGAAAGTAGAGGGGGATGATATAAATTGGGGCCTTATCCCCGATAGGATAGCCACACCCTGCATATTTTGAACTCTACTCAAGTCTCAAAGCCACAGTCCTGGCCTTTGGCAAAACCACTGCTTTTGACACTGTGGTCCCATGCAATATGTGCACGGTTACGGCCCAACTTAAATGATGTCAAGGAGCAACAAGCTTATAGATATTATCATGAGCACACCGACATATCAACACACATACAAACATTCGTAATAATTAAATCAGTGTGATGTAGAATTATAATATGTAGGTAGAATAGGTAGAATTGAAAGCTTGGTGTCGCGTACTTGAAATACTACAGAGAAATTAAGAAACAAAAGTTTAAAAATTTTAAAATAAAAATTAAATTTAATATTTAAAAAACCCCAACGCAACGCAACGAAGTATACAGAAAAGGGAAATTATATTTGTGAAATTTCTATACACTTATCTTCGTTGGGCGATGGGGTTTTTTAATTTTTATACTTAGTTCTTTTTTGATAATTAGATTTTATTTCTTAACTGTATATAAAGTAAGTACTTATATGTAAGTGATTATACTTTAATTGTTTATGATAGTACGTGTTTACTCAATAATTGTGTGTTACCTAAAGTTCTAACTACTATACAGTCACTATTCCACGCGGACGAAGTCACGGGAACAGCTAGTATTATATACTGTAATGTTAAATGGTGTGGTACAATAAATGGTTAAATAAATAAATAAATAAATAAACATGTATATACTGGCCAAAAATGGCAAAATTGTATTTTTTAATTGTATGTAGTATTAATTGTATTTTTTTGGCCTTGTTCCAGGGTTTGATACAAAGAAAATACACTATAAAAAGCGGTGTGTGCGTGTGTGATTGTTTGTGTGTGTATATGTATATTGATTCTTTCTTTTTTTTCTTACCTGTTCAACCAGCCCAATAAGGCCAATCTTATGGCCATTGCATATGAGCGCGTGTGTTATCTTGCCATCGCCCAACGGCCTGCCTGTTTCGTTGTCTATAACGTTTGACATAAGCCATGGAAAGCTGCATTGCGCTACAAGACCTGATAGGATGTCTAGACCAAAGTCTGAAAAAAAAAGATTTTTTTTTAGGTTACATGTTTATATTATATTACTAGCTGAGCCCCGCGGTTCCGCTGTTGGTCTTAGCGTGATGATATATAGCCTATAGCCTTCCTCGATAAATGAACTAACACCGAAATAATTTTTCAAATCGGACCAGTAGTTCCTGAGATTAGCGCGTTCAAACAAACATTAGTATAGATGATGCGATATCGAAATGGAGTTTTTTTGTGATTATACAATTTTTATTCAGGTTCGATAGGTTGTCAAATCGTCGGATTAATTCAAGTGGTTTTCAAAAAACCTTTAAAACAGTGTGTCAGGTATAATTCTACTTTCGATTCATAAAATAATTTCGAAATAGTTATGTATCTTTGAGTTTATCTATTAGGCCATCCACACGTCTGCCGAACAACATGACAAACAACGAACACATAGGGACGGCGCTATACAGAGAAGCGAGAAGGAAATATGTGCATCTCTTTTGTTTCGTATAGTGCTGTCCCCCCGGCACAAACTAGCGGTCCGCCCCGGCTTCGCCCGTGGTACATATTTCGCAATAAAAGGTATCTTTTATTGCGAAATAAGGTTTTTATTGCGAAGGTTCTTTTTCCGGGTCTAAGGATTGTCTGTGCCAAATTTCATCAAAATCGATCCAGTAGTTTATGCGTGAAAACCATACATACATACATACATACAAACCTTTCCTCTTTATAATATTAGTATAGACAAACAAGCATCAAGCTAATTGTTTGTGAATCCCTGAATCTCAATAATATGTATAACATACTATACAGACTTGACCTTAACTCAATTCATGTATATTGAAACAATTGTATTCGGTTAGGAAAAATAAAAATTATTAAATCAATATAAATTATATCTTACCAAAATCGTGATTCCCGAAGACAGCACACTGCGTTCCTATTTCGTTCAATACTGGTACCATCTGTTCTCCCTTTGTGTACGTGCTAACTGTCAATAAAATAATATTTTTTTATCATTATAATACATTAGAAATGAATAAAAATAAGTATATACTATAGATACTGAATAGTTTTGTTTGAAGTGCAACTTCTTCAGGCGCGTTGAGAGAAAAATTGCAAGGTGACACGCATGGCAATACCGTCACGCCATGGAGTAAGGCGACGATTTTGGTATCATTGAATCTTGCCAAAGAAGTTTCACTTCTGACACGTGTGCTCGGCACACACGCTGTTTTTTTGTTTTTTTCTAATTTCTACCGTCGCAATCGATGTCCGTAGAAGCACAGATTACTTTATAGTTATGACGCAAGTAAAAGTAAATTGCGATACAGATAAAAACACTTTATTTTTGAACCTTAGTAATTTTAATTCTAAAACTTATTTAACTATTGTTTTATAAAATTCAAATGCTTTATAAATAAGAAATTTTTAAATATCAAATTCAACAATGTGACAATGTTGAATTTGATTGTTACAATATTGTAACTGGTTGTTACAATATTGTAACTGGTTGTTACAATATTGTAATCATTGAAAAAATAATGTTTCATGTTGGATGATTATGGTATTATGGTGATGGATTCTTCAACTTACGCATACTGGGTGAGAAGATATCGCCACTAAATAATACTAAAGGGTTGAGGTGCTGTAGGCCTTTGACTGCTGTACTAAATCTTAGGGCACCTCCCACTGGTTCGTTGTCTGAAAAAATTTATTTTTGCTTATTTTTGTATACTTAATAAGAACATAAGGGTGTTTTTCCACCAATAATGTGCGAGGATGAGTAGCAAGGAATGTGTATGTAAAGAATCAATCATATCGCTTCATTTAGTTTGAAGTTTGAAGCGATTCTTTTGGTTATTTCCAAACACATTCCTCACTACACATCGTCGCAGATTATCGGAAAAGCTCCCTAAAACTTAAGCTAATTGGTCGATTAAAAACCCTTACAAGTAATATCAGATGTCACAGTCATGAGTCAGATCGTATAAATCGCCATAATACATTACGTCTGTTTTATATTGCCGCCGAGAATTTGGCAACAGATATTTTCGGTTCAATTTAAGGATCACTATTTAAAAACTACACAGAAAAGGAAAAAATTAAATTCTTGATTGTATACTGATGACGGCGAAATTATAGTTTTCCTGCGACATCACTATTACACAGTATAAACATTTTATATGGTGACTATTACATCAGAAGCCGCGGAGTAAATTGTTTGTAACTAATTGATCGATGCTACCATTGTTATCTTGATAGCACGGATTTATGGTTTCTTACATCTATTTTTATCTCCATTCAAGGGCTACGACCTTGTTTGATATTTAACATGAATATACTGAATATCCTTGTTTTGTCCGTGATAAAAAAAAAAGTTCAACCAGAAATTTACTCTTAAACTTACAGTTCTATAAAAACCTCTCCAGCTCTATCTATACTAATACATATTATAAATAGAGCTGGAGAGGTTTGTTTGTGTGTTTGTTTATTTGAACGCACTAATCTCAGGAACTACTGGTCCGATTTGAAAAATTCTTTCGGTGTTCGATAGCCCATTTATCGAGGAAGGCTATAGGCTATATATGATTACGCTAAGTGTGCGTCCACACTGAATGCGCGGTGGCGGCGGCATAGGCGGGCGCGACGAGCGGGCGCTCGCGGTGGCCACACCGACGCGCGAGCTCAAGTAGCGGTTCGACGTTTTTCGGGTGTTGCAAACTTTGGACGATTTGCTATTTTTACTGGACAGTCCGATTTTGAGATGAGATCATTATAGAAGTTGTACACGAAATAAATAAAACAGAGGAATAACGGGTGAATCTTATATGAATAATTGAGATTATACCCTACAAAATTACTGTGGTGTATATAAGTGTTTTAGATTGAATCGCACTTATAAATAAAGAAGTTTCACTTCAACAATTAAGTATTTACCGCTATTTTACGAAAAACAATAAAGGATATAATATAAGAAGTCGAGCGACAAGACCGAACTGGTTTGATACCCCCGCCGTCCGCGCATTGGGTCGCTTGCTGACTAGGCCCGTAGTGTGGCCAGAACGCGCGGATAGGAGAGTTTGAAAACTACGCGCGCTGGCTCGCTCATTACCGTCGCACTAGGCTTCCGCCATAGTCATTTCAATGTGGACGCAAAGGCGCGTTTCATACGTTTGATATTTCGCGCCCGCCGTCGCAACCGCGCTAGGCTCGCAGTGTGGAACTGCACTAAGACTAACAGGAGTGGAGCACTGCGGGTAAAACCGCAGGGCACTTCTAGTAACGAATAAATGCTTGCTTAATTATCAATACTCACTAGTAGTCGGCTCGATGTTATACACATCATTAAAGTGTATGATGACCACATCGTCCCCCATACCTCGGCCAGATAGCTGACTGACCGCACGCCTGCCCACTTGCCTTACTTCTAATGATGCCTGGAAACAGAGCAGCCAGCGTTATAGTGAGGTCAATAGATACGTAAAAAAATGCCATAGAGAAAATTTTTAATATATGAGGATAGTTACAAAACTACACGATTTCATTTAAATTACCTAAATCATCAAATTCAAGGATATTGTTTAATTATAACTTCAGTTCTCTTTTTCGCGTATGATAGTCGAATCATGCCAACTTACTTTGACTAAGAGCCAGCGCGCACGAGCAACTTTGTCTCCGCAACTATTTTGTCTCTCCCATCAATTTGTATGGGGAGTTGCGTCGCTACGTGCGCACACTTTCATACTAGCCCATGGGTGGGAGAGACAAAATAGTTGCGGAGACAAAAAAGTTGCGGAGACAAAGTTGCTCGTGCGCGCACTGTCTAATCGTGTGAGCCGTTTTTGAAGATCGAATGTTGTGTTGGTAGACAGTGCGCGCACGAGCAACTTTGTCTCCGCAACTATTTTGTCTCTCCCATCAATTTGTATGGGGAGTTGCGTCGCTACGTGCGCGCACTTTCATACTAGCCCCTAGGTGGGAGAGACAAAATAGTTGCGGAGACAAAGTTGCTCGTGCGCGCACTGTCTACCAACACAACATTCGATCTTCAAAAACGGCTCACACGATTAGACAGTGCGCGCACGAGCAACTTTGTCTCCGCAACTTTTTTGTCTCCGCAACTATTTTGTCTCTCCCACCCATGGGCTAGTATGAAAGTGTGCGCACGTAGCGACGCAACTCCCCATACAAATTGATGGGAGAGACAAAATAGTTGCGGAGACAAAGTTGCTCGTGCGCGCTCGCTCGTAATCTACACCTTTTTACTCATAATAATATTATTGAGCCATTTGGCAACGTCGCATTCTCTAACTTCAGCCTATTTCATTTCAAATTCCAAAACATTATATTTTAAAGTGTAATAAATTTAAATTGTTTGTAGACTTTACGAAGTTCACGGCCTTATTACTCGACCTGAAGCTTATCAAACTCGGGAGACTAAAATATAATTTATTTACGGAACTATGTCCATAGTGATATTTTGGGTGTCTGCTTCGGTAATCGGTATCTGTATGAATTAATGAGTCACCTTTGATATTTTGATGTAGACTCGGCCTCTATTTACTAGGCAATAATGCCGATTTTTTGACTGATACGATCATATAAAGTTATGGTATTTTTGTTCGATAGTGGTTATGAGATAACACGAGTCAGGAAGTATTCTGAACTTTAATTTAAAAAAATTGATATAAAATGTATACTTTTCTACATCAGTAATCATTGCACTATTTCAAAACATACATATTATCATGCAATAAGATAAAACCATAGAAGTAATAAGTACGTGGAATCGTATTTATAGTATTTCTGCTTACTATATCCATAACTACGCAAAATAAGTTTATGAGAATCAGATAGATGCAATAAAATTTCTCCTTTCATTGATTCTATCCTTTCATTGATATAAACATAGAAAACTACTTTAAAAAAAATCGGAATATTAGCATTCAAGTAACCGAGTTTCCAAAAAGCTATTCTTGGTTCGGTTCTCAATTCATAGGGCATTTTTTTGAATAAACGATTTTGCTTTGGCTATCACTTACCAACGTTTAGGGTGCCTTTCATTTACGAAAATCATTATTGTCATGATTTCAAAAACAGTTTCATTAAATGCGTCAGACGTTAAACAAAACACATAGCCATTTGCAACAAATCGTCCTAGATTAATGCAATCCGTGTATGCAAATAATGTGTTAAGATTAAGCCATTTAGCCGAGACAAATGCCTAATTTCCCCTACCATTCCTCCAAAAGTGCTAGAGTTACGAGATGCGATGACTCTAATTACCGTTTGGACTTAGTCCAACGTTCTATGCACATTACCATGAATCGTGCAAACTACCCTCATTAAGGCACGACGTATGTTATAAAAATGTGTCCGTTTAAGGATATGTAAATCAATTCTAAATGGCTTCCTGAATACCGCAAGTAAATTCGTAGATTATAGTATTATGAAGCACTTTGTGTAAAATGTTGTAATTAAATAGTTATATTTTTATAGAATCCAACTCTAAACTTCCCAAACACCAGAGCGGTACAACTATAATGGCGTGTTATTATATAACAGTTTATTCGATAAACATTAAAGATAAAACCACGACCTTTCGTGTAGGCTCTTATTGGCAGCGACTAAAGCTGCTACCACAAAGTACTAGCACCTCAAAGGGTTTATTACACACTTAACCCCCGGTGAAACTTTCGCCACGTCCATTGTATAACATAACAATAAGTTCGCAAGGTCGATTTGATTTCCCCTTCCAATGTCAAGGTAATTGTTACGGACATGGGCGTAGCCACGGTGGGGCAGGGTGGGGCACTTGCCCCACCCTGGATCTGACCTGGAAGGTACCTAACCAAATCTAAAAAACGTAATTATCTAGGTACTGACTACAAAACTTAATCCGTTAAAAAATTCTCACTCGATAATTGTCAGTCGACACAAAAAAAATGAGATCTAAACAAAAAGCTTGCGCTTCTATGGTTACATGATTTAAACCACTTTTGGTGCCCGACAAAGTAGTGTATCTAGTACTGTTACCCCATTCAAAGCTGTTTTTATTTAGCGAAATTCGCACTAAATTTCCCATCCAATTTCACTTTTGTTTTAGGATAAGTTACAGACCATAAAAGCACAAAATGCTGGCAGATCCAGGTGGAGCTACGCTCGCAATCTTACATAAAAGTTTTTGGCCGATATTTCTTTTGTAGATAGTAAAATTTTACATCTTTTATACCTTGTAAACTTTTTGTAAAACTTTCCGTTTACGATTTTATGGCCTATTTAATGAGCCGGTTAATCATCTTTGGCAAGTAGATAACTTTAAATATTGGATTAATCAATGAAATGCATAGGCATTAAACATATGCATTATCCATTTATTAAGATTACTTTATTTGAAACTTTTTTTTCTAATGCTTTTTGAGTTATTTATTTTAACGTTTGGCGATTAATAGTAAACTTCAAGGTATGTTTCGTATATATTTCATACAACTAAATAATATTGAGTAGTTATTTTATATTCGGATGCAAGAATAAAATAAAGGAAAATATATTTAAAAATTTATTAAAAATTTTCTATAAGTAAAAAAAAAATAAAAAATGTTGCCGTTTCGGAAACGGTAAAAATCCACTTGCATTGGAAATTTCTTAACAAACCAAACTTGTAGAGAATAATGTGACCTAAAAACTATGTATGTACATACATGCATTTTATACATTAATCCAATATTTTAACGATCAACCGGTTCATCAAATAGGCCATAAACCGTAAATAGTAAGTTATACAAAAAATTTTACATGGTATAAAATATGCGAAATTTTACTTTCTACAAAAAAGTCTAATCAACTTTTGCCCTAAAGTGGATAGTTTTCGAGATATCGGTCAAAAACTGAAAGATATCGGTCAAAATAAGATTGCGAGCAAAGCTCCACCTGAATCTGTCTGCATTTTGTGTGTTTATGGTCAATAAGTGACCATTAACCTAAAACAAATATGAAATCGGAAGTGCAAGGTTTTGCTTTATTTACTGAGTTATTTAAAATGGTTTATTTTTCTATTCACGTAGACCTATATTTTATGGTAAATAGGAATCATATGGTATTAGACAGATGAACCATATAATATAGGGATGAAATTTGCAACATAAACGGCTGTAGGTATCTTTTGTTTGTTTTGATTTATTCATAATTATTTCAGCTTGATACCGTCACGTGTTCTTAAAAAAAAGGTATTTTTAGACAGACAGACTTACAAAAAAAGGTTTGTCTGTCAACACACTTTTTCTCAGGAACGCGTAGAGTTATCAAGCTGAAATTTATATCGAATACTCAAGTCTACGGTCTCTTAAAGCTGTGAAAAAATCAAACTTATAAGCCAACGCAATCAAAAGATACAGCCATTTTATGCTGCAAATTATCGCAAATTGCCGAAATTTTCACAAGGGAATCAAAACCTACATTGTACTTCCCGTGAACACAGAGTCTTGAAATTTGGTTAAAAGCAATGTCTTATAGCACAGATATAGGAAAAATTGCTAAAACAATACACATTTTAGAGTTACAACATAATAAAAAGTAGGTTTGTTCGGAGCCCTCGGTGCGCGACTCCGACTCGCACTTGGCCGGTTTTTTTTTGCCCCACCCTGTGCCCATGGCTAGCTACGCCCATGGTTACGGAAATAGATACTGGACAGTATTGTCGGTTCACTGCATTCTTATCAGTTGGTATGTTATGGTATATTATGTTTTGGAGTATCTATGCCCAGTTACCTGCATGTATCTGTTCATGTACCTGCAACTATGCATGATGTCTTTTAACAGCTTTATTTCCAGTGTGGGAAAGAAATGGCGCTAGTCGATCTATATAGCGCTATCCTTTTTCCATTCTGGAAGTAATACTGCTCTAAGGGATGGTACGGGGGTAGGACCATACTAAAGGTGAGATGTTTATCATATCGATTTCAGTTATTACACGCTATACCTTCTACATTATGGTAATATTCTAATCTGCTAATATGGTTATCTGGTTTGTTTATCTAGGTTTGTTCCATCCTCCAAAAAGAGGTGGAGGAATAATAACTAGGAGCTAGGTGTAGTTTAGTCATTCATTGATTTTGGTGATATTCTCATGAATATCGATATTTTATGATTCATTGATATTTGTCAATA
This sequence comes from Colias eurytheme, assembly GCA_907164685.1. Taxonomy (NCBI): domain Eukaryota; kingdom Metazoa; phylum Arthropoda; class Insecta; order Lepidoptera; family Pieridae; genus Colias; species Colias eurytheme. Next base: position 46,703 of record CAJQZN010039691.1, on the reverse strand, counting down.
GTTATTTTTTTATTACTTATATCGCTATTAATTTGGTTGTTTATGAATTGTTAGAAATCCTATTCCAAATGAGACGTGCCTATTGTTAATCTGAATCAGTAGAGAGTATAGTGTTCTGGGATCTGAATCATTAATAGTTTGGGGTTGAACTATTGTGATCCATCTCATATTTATTAAGTATAGAGCTTATAAAAGTATGCGAGGCAGCCGCAGATACGCAATCCAATGTGACAAAAAAAACATGTATGAATTCATAAATAAAGATAACAAGGTACGTAAATTTTATTCATAGACAAGAGGTTCCGTTTAGGTGCCTTGCCAAACTGAGCCTGTTACACAATGGGAAATAACAATTAGGTATGTTGTAAATTGGAATGCCAGTATAGAATGGGAACCATTCATGTGTTCAAGCAGTTTCTTAATTCGGCAACAAAATAACAGTCCTTGTACTTCTTGGGTGATTTTCCTGTCCCTGTCCCGTTCCAAGCTCAAGAGATCAATAAAAAAATGCGATAAGATTCCATTAATCATATACCGCTGAGACATAACCAATTTATTATACCTAGAAATATAAAAATAAACTGCAAACGATTAAGTAAAAGCACTGAAGAAATGTGTGTTTCAAAATTCGTACAAATCGTCGAGCAGGGAATAAAGTTTCTGAAAGCTATCATACACAAAACAGACCTATGGATAGAGTTTATATACAGTATAGTATCCCGAAAAATGGTCGAGCAGGGAAATAAGTTTCAAAAAGCTATCGTAAACTAAACAGAGCTACGGGTCCGGGTAGTGTCTGTAGTTTTTATCATTCGGCTATACATAGAATATCACTCGAAAATTGCCTTTTGTGCTTACATTTTTTTATAATACTATAGGATAGGAAACGAGCAGACGCGTCGCCTGGTAAAGCCACTGCACTAGAAAGTGGATGTGTTGCTGTCCTCAAAAAGGAAAGAGAGGGACGTCCACATTTTTGACGTGACAACGTCTTATAATTCGATAGAGCCGGCTGCACGCTCGAAAATACATGACTCATGCGGTGTTACCTCGCTCTGAGGCGTTCCATGTAAGGCTTGAAGTGCGAGCGAGAGCGCGGAACGAGCGACAAAGAAGCATAATCGGACGTTGTCACGTTCAAATATCGTCAGTAAACCGACTTTACAGACAACCATTTTTTCCACTTAATAACGATGAGTTTATTTTAGTTCCGTCAGATTTATGTACATAAATTATTTTTTACATAAACTTTCAGAGATAATTAATGGCATCTCGTCTCAAAGGTCCCCTTGAGGTATTCTGGAGTATCTACTTTGTGTATAGTACTTAAATTTTGTAGTGAGTTTTCTTTTTAACCTTTTGAATAAGGTACTGGGTTCAATTCCCGTTGCAGAGTTATTGATATTTTCAACCGACTTCAAAAAAAGGTTCTCAATTACTTTTTTTTATTTTGTTCATTATGCATCATGTCGCCTAATTGACAGAAACACTCAATAAATTTCAATTTATATTATTATCCTTTGTAATTCTATCACAAAATATAATATTTTTTATAAAAAAAAAATTACAGTAAATATCCAATGATATTGTATTTTGTAATAACATATATGTAAAATATTTTTTTATAAAGACATACTGTAAATATCCAAACATTTTTTAATAATAAGCTTAAACTTATAATCTGAAATAAAAACTGTTTGCTCTTGTGACTGAGAAATTATTAGAATAATATTTATTATTTACACTACATAACTTAAATGCTAAAATAAATAGATTTAAAGTAGATATGTGTAGATAGATCTATATAATAATATATTGTATATAAAAGAATGTGTAAAGAGGTGGTAATAATATAATCATGCAATTTAGTATTTTATGTTATATTACAATAAATACTATTGTGCTGTGAATGCTGTCCATGCGTATGTTGAACTATACATAATAATATATCTTACTTGTCTAATTATATAAATAAAAATTAATCGTCAAATCTGTTGCTAAGCTGAGTCGAGAACGGCTTAGCCTATTCAGCTATAACATTTTTAACATTTTTGATAGGGCGCAAGGAAGGTCTTTATGGAGAGTCAAAACGTACAATATTATGGACAATATGGCAGAACTATATGTCTGCGGGCGCAGCTAGTGAGATATATATTTTTGAATATAATAATTTTTTTTTAAGAATTGATGATTTGCCAATTTAGTTTAAATTCTATCAGGTACAATTTTTTATACAAATTCCTACTTTTATATTATTTTTGCAATAATTCCAAATGTCAACAACATAATCAATACCTAAGGTGTTATTATAGTTCAAGCTGTGGTCATTGAACCAATTTAATCTATTTTTATAATGTCATTTTATTTATAATATTGTTTTTATATAGTTAATGCATTATATACTGTGCTGTTAAGAATCTGTACCATAAATTAAAAACTGTAAACAAGATAATATTGACCATACTGATGACTATATGACTAAATAAATAGTTTACCGTACAATAGAAGGTTTTTTTTTATATTTTTATTGTATGATAGGGAAGCGCTTGACCACAATCTCCCCTGATGGTAAGCTGAGATGTGACGTAAGATGGAGCACGGTTCCCTAGAAGGTACCTGTTCACTCTTTCCTATTTATCTATACTAATATTATAAAGCTGAAGAGTTTGTTTGTTTGTTTGAACCCGCTAATCTCAGGAACTACTGTTCGATTTGAAAAATTCTTTCGGTGTTAGATAGCCTATTTATCGAGGAAGGCTATCGGCTATATGTCATCACACTAAGACCAACAGGAGTGGAGCACTGCGGGTAAAACCGCAGGGCACAGCTAGTTCTAAATATATGTAAAACAACATGTAGCTGCACAAACATCCTACAAAGCGAAACATGCATACAACAAAACCGTGCCTGTTTCAGCCATCCGACAACCGATCGAACACCATCGGTCACTTCCCCGGGGACGTCCACACTGGTCGACTCTATCAGTGAACTCCATCGAGACCGGAGCGCCGCTTGCGCCGCGAACGACGCCATTGTATGTATATAGCGCACTAGAACCATTGTATTACTTATTCTTTAGTTTATGGTTTGTGTAGAAACATTCTTTAGTTTAAATTTTGGGAAGAAACATTGATAGACTAAATTACACTATTGTTTTTAGAACAGTTTATATACTCATTTTGGGAGTTTCGTTCAGTTTTAAATAGTTTATATGTTTAGTAATAATACTTAGATTTGATGGAATTTTACTACATTGATATAAATTACACTACTGTTTATTAAGAAGTGAAGTATTTGCTAATTATTATGATTTATTGCATGTATAATATATATATAAGTGTTATGTTTAATTTCAAATACATAATTTATGATATAATGCTTGATTTATGAGGTAGAAGTCTTTTTCATTTCACTATTATAATGTTTATAGTATAATAATATATTTGTTATAGTTTGCATATTTTATTAATCAACACTATGATTGCACTCTTTACATTTGGCTTTTAAATGAAAATCATTGTCATATTTAATAGTTATAGATTTTTTTTTTATTGATAACGTGAAATTTATAATACACTTCTATAAATAACTGTATATATTCCGTGGACTTTGCATCCAAAGATTATTATTTTTAGTTCTAACTATGCAATTAGAAGCAGTCAATTTTTTTATTTAATGTATTCATTTTATCCATAATAGAAGAATTTTATGTGCCATAATAATAATATATGGCTGCTAAGCCGTATACTTTAGATGGTAAAAATTGATAACTCTTTCATTGGCTTACTTTCCAGAGTACATATTTGTTTTCTATCTATTTAATTCAATTATTTTGAATATTTAAATGCTTGCTATTTTTATAAAATATGTTCTGTATTATTTCATAAATAGTACATTCACAGTTATTGCATACACTGAGTCAAGGACACTTTTTTCTATTACAAAACAGATCACCAGCTGAAGTAGTCACATTTTTATGTTTGTTATTAATAGATAATACACAAGGTGAAACAATTTAGCACACTAAAACACTTTCTAACAGACACTACACTTTAGAAATTCATCAGTCTGCGCAAAATCATTCTTAGAATGTTAATGAATTGGTCAGGGTCGAGGCGATATATTTTGGCACCCAAATACATTCGATAAATTGTATGCATATAATAAAATAGCATAAATAAACACCAGATCTCAGATACATTGACAGATAATAAATAATATCGCTCACATGTGCAATATTTCTTTAAACATCGTATTCCTTTCGTCGCACTTTAAAATCGAATAAAACTAAATTAATTCATCGCTTACCTAACAGGTTGGTGAAAAATTAGCAGAAGCGCCGATCTATAATTATACTGTTTTAAAAATTTCAGTCACTAAAATTGTACTAACGATTTTATAAACTTCGATTTCTCGATTTATTTTAAATTCCAATAGGATAGCACACCCACAAACGGAATAGATTTTGGTGAAACTGTCATTTGTCACTTTAACAAACTGTACGAAACTAATGTCAAGTTCGATCGGTTGTCAAAACACTGTTCCAATTCACGCTTATATTAGGTAGGAACTATGAAAATAATCAATTACCGATACTTTATCGATTAATATTATAATAATATATTTTACGACTCAGAGTCATCTTAACAAGGTTACCAGTTTAGTATTCATAAAATATTTAAATTTATTGGAGGTCAATTCAAAGATAGGTTACATGGACTTATACTGGATAAAGACACACGTAAATCATAAGAACACAATAAGCATATTATAATACTTTTTCTTTATTAGGGGTTTAATTGAAGACGTCCATTTCATGAGTTTATGTATACAAGCGTAAAACTCCGTTTTCTCAGGACTAAAAATACATGGCTGGTAGAGATTTTATTTTTAAATACAATATAAATATTTTAAACAAACATGCACATTTTAATTAAAAGTAAATATTTCTTACTTCACCACACATTCATGCTTGTAATAAAATTCACCGTTAACGTCGAACCAGTCAACTAATTTCTTATTGTACCACAAAAAGCTGCCTTTTAGGTTGGGCGATGCGTCTAAAATTAAATATAAAATGCTTTCCGCTGCTTCATCTGGTTCAAGTTCACCACCGCCTTGCGCCATATCAGTTTTTACGTGACCCGGGTGAACTGCGTTTATCGAAACGTTACAATACTTCCTCTGTTGGACCATAGTAAGAGCAGTAAGGGCTATTTTCGATACACGATGTTCCGCATGCTTTCCCTCATCCGCAAAATCGTTTTTATTAAACGTTCCGTTTCTTATACTCTCTAAATACTCGTCAACAAAATTGTTTATTTGCTCTGTAGTCAAATCTTCTCGCTGCAATATGTCCAACCACTTTTTGTTTTTTAAATTGGATAAGTGACCGCAAGCACTCGAAACATTTACGACTCTAGCACCATCTCTTAGCAGAGGGAATAAGAATTCTTCAACTGTCAATAGGCTGCGATAATTTATGTCAATGTTACGTTTGGCGGCCTCATAATCTGGGTAAACTTGTTCCCATTCAAGGATTGCTGCATTGTTAACGAGAACATCGATTGCACCGTGTTTCGATTTGATAAACTCGGAAAATACTTTAACACTTTCTTTGCTACT